>JAVDBV010056057.1:0-20884 GCA_032619315.1 Piper longum
AATAACATACAAATAACGAATAAATAAATTAATTAATCAACTAATAAATAAATAAATAAATAAATAAAATTTAGTGACCATAATAAGACTGATATTTATAAGTAAATATAATATTAATAATAACAAATAATCATATAAACATTTATCATACATGATAAACATATAAATATAAATAAATAAATAATAATGAATAAATAATTAATTAAAATAATATTTAAAGAAAATTTATTATAACTTTAAATTATTCTAAATCATGTGAATATGCATGTAAACTAATATAGAAGTTCTCAAATTACCGAAAACGGCGCAAGAACGGACGAAAGCGGTCTAAAAATGAGCTGAACCAGACCGAATTAAGCTGAACCAGACCAACTTGAATGACCTGAACCAACCCGGGTTGGAAAATGAGTTGGGTCGGCTGGGAGGGTTGCGGACTCGGTCGTGGACTGGCAGACTCGTTCGTGGGCTAGCAGACACAGACGCGGGCAAAGGGGTCGGGCGGAGGGTGGCGGTGCCCATCGCCGGAAAACACCGACGGCGGCACGACTAGGGTGACCGCCGGTCGGGATCGATAGAGGAGACGACGGGGAAGGTGATGACGGTGACGGTCGGAGGAGTCCGGCCACTGACGGTCGGGATCGATAGAAGGAGCGGTGTCGCTGCCGGGTACGGCGACTTTGCCAGCGGCGATTGCGGCCGTGGTGGTCATCGATGTCGGTCTGAAAATGTAGATCTAGGTGAGGGGAAGCCGTGTGGGTGGTTGGATCGACCGATGGTGGCTCGTCGTGGCCGGAAAATGGCTCGAAAGGGTGGCGGCGGAGGTGGAGAACGGCACTGAAAACACCGTCGCCGGCGGCTATTTCGGCGGCTCCGGTGCTGATGGTGGTTATGAGCTGATAGCCGGCGGCGAGGTGGTCACCGTCGTACCGAGGGTGTGGCCGGAGGTGGGTTGGGGTGTCGCCGGCGGCGAGTCGAAGTGGCGGTGGCGTAACAGTGAAAATGGGAAAAAACTAAAAGAATCTATATGGGAAGCTAGGGTTGAGTGAACGGCTCCGATCATATGGGTACGCGCACTATAGATATGGCAATAAGTCCGGATCGAGACCGTCCGAACTCGAAATTAACTCGAGCCCTGAAATTGATTCTATAGGAGGGAAACGAGGTAAAAAGGCTAAATGGGCCTGTAACATTGAACTTAATCAAATTGGGCCCATAGAGGCATAAATCGAGTGATATAAAATTCCTATGATGCATGCAAATGACGTACCCATAAAATCCCCACGGATACTATACATCGTAACGGCCTAAATCTAGGCCTAAAATACTGTCTAATACATAAAAAACAAATCAGTATACCTCAGTATACACTAATAACTCATGATCATATAATTTGCATGTCGGGCATACTCAGCCTCCATAACATGTTCATACGGCCATTTAGGCTCATACTCATAATCTTAAACTAGTTTGGCTCGATCTCGCTCGTACCAACTCGATACTGACCCAAATAGGGCAAAATTTAAATCGGGTAAAACCCTAACCCAAAAATGGGTTTTTACAGTTTGAGCATCTGGTTTTGACTCTCCAGTCCGATCTTTAATAAGTGGAAAAGGATGCTCCAAACTTTTATGGACTCCATTTGAGGATTTCTTTAGATTTGTATGTTCTATTGTAAGCAACCATATCGGCAACATCCAGAGTTTTGAAATTTATTTATGTTTTAGTTATGAACAATCTTGTATTAATAGGACGGAAGGACATATTAACTGTTGAAAATGTAATTATCATAGGCATGTTGCAGCTTCAGGGGATTGCCGATTTCACATAGGCACTTTGTCTCTGTAAGGAGTGTTAGCTTTGATGAATTTTTATGCTTGGTGCAGTCAATGCTGAATCCCTATTATGAGTAGTGATTCAACTGATTGAATTTATGTGTTGCTTGCTCATCCTTATGCGTCACAAAATTTTAATTTGAGTGTGTAAATGCTATTTTGTGGATGATGATACTAGCTAATAGTTTGAGTGTCACATTTAATTGCGTATTAAACAATATGATGGTGTCAATGGCCTTTTTATCGGTTCCCTCCGGTAGAGGGCCATTTAGTCGCACTTTATTGTAAGTAATAAAACTATAAGGATGAGATCCCTTATTGATTTTCTAACTCAAGCTCTATAAATGTATGATTACTAGAGGACAAGTAATCAATTACTTGATTACTGACATTTTTCTTTAATATGTGTAGGTGATTAATCTTTTGAATGGTGTAGGCTGATGGATCGAAAGGGTCAAGACAAGGTATTTTGTATTGTATATGTGTTGATTACCGAATTGATGTTATATGAAATTGGGATGTAGTATGTTACTAAATAAGCCATGAAGTGATATGAGCTTGTATGATTCGGGATAAGTTAATTGATTGTTGTTGTGCACGTGTGTTTTATATATCATTATATTATTTTTGTGGCGCAAGCACATTTTGAGGTTACCTAATCATTGTCTATAGGATATAAGCCTCAAAATCCCAGAACACGACGAGGAATTTACTAGGCCCGCGAAACATATTTGTTGTAGCTGTGTGTGAGATAAAGAAACGTAAGTAGGAGGAGCATCCGGTTCACACCGCTTAAAGACCCACGTGAAGTCCATGTGTTAGGGTTTACTGTCGAGACATCCGATGATACTGCATTTAATTATTTTAAAATTTTCTCGTAAATATTGGGTATGTGGAATTGGTAACCACAACGATTGTTTAAATTCTCCACATTCATCCACATTTAAGAAATTTTGAAATGTAACTAATCACATGAACTAAATAGTAAGAAAAGGTTCATGTCAAAGCATGTAACCTTAAAACTATAATTGGGGTGCCCATTTTTTACACTTAGAGAGTGTTCATCAACATTTTTAAAGTCACCACTCATAGTTGGAGGGGAACTTCTGCCTCTGTTTTGGCTAAAATTGATCATATATGATCCTTAAGCTTATGAGCACCTCTTTGCTAGGATGAATGAGCATGTATATGTGATGAAACCTTGTATTGTTGTCCGTCTTAAGCCTCCTCGAGGGTTGGGATCTAATTCTGTAAAGTTTATATGAGAGTAGTCCAATAAATTGTTTTCTAAATTATAACATCGTATTTAGTGTACTTTGGGGCCAAAAAATGGGGTGTTATATGAACTATGTAATCAACATGGAAGAAAGTGGAGGGGCCCTAAGTAGAGAAGCCAAAGCATGATTATATTCAAGTGTAGGGAAGTAGACCTCTCTTAGCTCATGAAATTATATTTCTGAGCTAACTCATGATAGATTGACACGAGGTGCTACACACATTTCATGGCAAAATATTAGGTAGAACAGGGATGAAGATCTTTCCCACTATGTTTCTCGCTTATTAAGTGGACACTAAAGGTCGGTCTTGCTATTTAATAAGATTCCTACAAATTAAAACCCAAATCTAATCTAGTGTTAACTTTTCTACTGTGCAAAAACCATGGGTGGTTATATAATACATTTGTGATAATTAAAGATAAAGCACTAATTAAGAGACCATTCAAGCACAGTTGCTGATTTTTGTTGAAGAAAATATCTGTTGCTAGTAGCAGTTGAGAAAGAATTTGGTTAAGCCCCATTTCTATTAATTAGTTATATTGGTCTTGTAAATTTCAAAAGTGAAACATCCAGAAAACCTGATGAACACATACATAGTGGCTCAATTGTTATTAATAAATGAATAAGAAAAACAACTTGAAATATAACATATTAATTAATACTTGTTTAACACAATTACAATATTATAACAAAATGAATTTTCAGAAAATATTACATAGCCACCGGAGACGGAGGTGTCTGAGAAAGCACCCACTATAGACAGAAGTTACAATAGTGGCAAACCTTCAATTTAGTTTTAAACTATTTTTCCAAATTTCCTCACAAGCAGACTTTTGCACGATTAATCTATCATGCTTAATCTTCAAGGTGGAAAGTATTACAGGAAATGTATTTCTTGCATCTCTACGTATGTTGAGACGACGACAATCACGAAATTCCATAATGCATTTCAAGCTTGAAGCTATAAGAATAACAAATAAGAAACAAAGTATGATAGATAAAATTAGAAATTGACATTTTAAAAACGAATGTAAAAATGGTTTCAATAATTAATTGTAGGAGAAATGACAAACCTGCTAAAAAATTCTCAATATACAAGTTATCATGGTAATCAAATTAACTAGACGGAACATCTTGCAAGCTTTCTAAGAGCAATTCAATCTGGGCAATTGTAAATTTAAGCTGGTCCATAGCCCTATCAATCTCATACCTAAATTATTTAAAAAATATTACGAGAGTTAGATAAAAAACAATTAATAATTACTAAAACTACAGATATCTAAAATACAAATAAATAAACATTTGGTTACTAAATAACATTACCACACAAGAGGAGGAAAAAAAATTGATTTTAATTAATTATCACCTTTGATCTTCACGTTGTAGTGAAGCTTCCTCATCCGGGCCTTTTTCTAAAATCTTGAAATTCCTATTTTTTTTGGGTGCTATTAATACCCAATGATCATTTAGAATTGATGCGTCAACCTTTGTTCGACTACTTGCGGTTTGCCGCAAATACTTCTATAAGAACAAACATGCAATAATCATCATACAAATTTTGTATAAATCAGTAAACTAAAAAAAATGAGGAAATAGAAAGATGGTATGCAAAACAAACTTACATTTTAAGGAAATTTCCAATAGCTGGGTGTGATATTTTCCCATTTTGAGAAATCAAGCTCAGAAATGGGTTTTTTTAGGTCCTTGGGATTAACACATGGTTTTTTTGTCGATAGTGTACTTTAGTTGCTTCTGTAAATCAAATCACAAATTTAATATTTGTGTTTTAATAAAACTACTTGAAAATTAAAACTAAAATAAAATGTGAAACTATACGTCAATGTGCCGAGGAAGGAAATTGCTAAATTCTAAAAGTAATTCTTTATGTCCTGACAAATTCCTTTCCACTTGTACGATGAAATCTTTAATGTCATCCCTACATGTTAAAAAAAATCAGATCACTCGAACTCCAATAGGTAAATATATATTATAAAAAAACTAAAAACGAAAATCTCCACCCTAATAATTTCCATTGACACTATTGGAGATATTTTGGGACATGTATTAAATTAGTGTTTCTTACACCAAATCTTATGGTGGAAACATAATTTTATCAAGAGATATTTCTCCGTAGCCCAGGCAAAAGTTAGTATATTATTAGTACACGATTATCTTCAAATATCTACGTTTTTCTTACATACCAAAACTTTGCACGAGAAGGATTTAAATAAGTTGGACATTTTTCCATGTTATACAAATTAAACTCACAAAAAACCATTAATTCCTATTTCTATCGATACCAAGTAATTTAATAACATTTTTATAATAGGCCAAGTTCAGTCCATTCTTCAAACTTTTCAATGCATTAAAAGTTTAAACTTTGAATAAACTAATTACGGTAACCAAATTAAACCTTGACTAATAAAAAAAATTAAGCGTTTACCTTTTGTTAGGATAATTTTGTATGAGACGTAATAATTTAATAAAATTTTGTTCGTTCTGAAATGCCTTTCTCATAGTGAGTAAGAAGGTCACCCCACATTTATAAACCTCTTCTTCCTTACCCATCCGTTTTGCCATCGACCTTCACATGAACCATCAATGACAATTAAAAATTCAATAATAAAAAGATCATTATTTCATGTATATCCCAGATAAAAAAAAAACTTCATAATAAAAGAACGTGATTTCATGCATAACCCAGATAAAAAAACACTTTTCTAAGTTCTAGATTCATAATCCACGTCCCCCCATTTTCCCAACAAAAAAAAAACACCTTTGACAAAAAAATAATTAAAATCAGAAGATCAAAACAAAAAAAAAGGATAAAGGCAACCCTTAACCGAAAAATAAAAAATATGATGTCCATTTATAAAAAAGAAAACTGAACTGCCTGTAAAAAAAAGAAACATAGAAACAAATAGGTTGATTTGATTTTATTAAATTGATTTGATTTCTACTTACAACTGTGTTCAACAGTTCGGAGTTAAAATTTCTTTCTGCCAAATAGAAGAAGAAAAGTGAGGATGAAATTAATCCACGTCCCCCCACTTTTCGAAAAAAAGAAATGCCTCGGACTAAAAAAATTTTAATGAAAAAGAGATACGCTAGCTTTAACCAAAAAACAAAAATATGATGCCCAGCAAATTAAAAAAAAACTGCAGAGAAAAAAAAAAATAAGATGGTCTGATTTCTACTTACATTCCCAATCCAAAGCACCAAACCCAAAATATCTCCTCAACGTCCTCTTCAAGAAAATAAGCTACGTTCTGGTTATTACAGTGGACAAGGGTCTTATTTATAGAAAAAAATTAAAGATTCTTAAAATATGGTTGTTTACATATTCTACTAGAAATAGAAAACCTATTAAATTCGAAATTACATTTATGTATATAATTGCCAGATTAGTGATCCACGTCGCCCCACTTCCATGCCTCTCACAACAAAAATCAAAATCATAAGATAAAAAAAAACTAAACTGCATGTTATAGATAGAAACAACTAAAAAAGGATAAAAATTAATATATATATATATATATATATATATTAGTTAATCATGTTATACCAAAAAATTAAAATAATAATTAAAGAGAAATCCTAAGCCAAGTAGATATCCTAATATTAATATTTTCGTTAGTAAATTTATATGCATTTTATTAACCCTTCAAAGGTTAAAAAAAGCAAAACTTATAAATTAAGAATTAAATTAGCATTACACTAAATAAACAAATATAACAATAATTATAAAATAAACTTACTATAATACTACTTTTTATAAACATACGATTATTTCAACTAAAATAACAAATATATTTCATTGAATTGATTTTTTTCTTCTTTGAATTTTTTAAATAAGTAAAGAGATTTAAAACATATTAATAGTAACTATCTCTTGTTTAACATAATTACGATATTATAACAAAATGATGTTTTAAAAGCATGTTCGTAATGTCAGTTTGGTTTTAATATATTTTTCCTAATTTACTAAAAATATATAACAATCTTTGATATTTAAAATGTCTTTTTGACATTGTCGCTATAATATTCATATTATTTTCATCAAAATAAAACTTTCATGCGATATATTTATTGTAATTATCTTTATATTGGAAAGTATTATAAGTATTGTCTTTTTATAATTTATGAGTATTTAAAACAACTTTAAACATAACAATATTAATTAACTCTTATTCAACACAATTCTTTTCAAATGCTTATGAAAATCAAATAACAAATTTAATAGTTATGTTTTGATAAAACAACTTGAAAATCAAAACTAAAATTAAATGTGAAACTGTAAATTTATCTACTGAGGATGGAAATTGCTAAATTTTAAAAGCAATTCTTTATGCCCTGACGAATCTATTTGATTAATTTTTATAAACATACGATTATTTAAATTTGCATAACAAATCTGTTCTATTTAATTTATTTTTTTCTTCTTTACATTTTTTAAATGAATAAAAGGATTAAAAATGTATTAATATTAACCAATTTTTGTTTAACATAATTACGATATTATAACATAATGACGAAAAACTTATAGAAATTTTAGTTTTGTTTTAATATAATTCTCCACATTTATGGTTAAAACGTTTTTTTATGGTTAAAACGTTTTTTTTGACATTGTCGTTATAATATTCATCTTCCTTTCTTCGAAATAAAACTCTCATACGATATAGTTATTAAAATTTATCTTTAAGTTAAGAAGTATTATAAGTATTATCTTTAAATCATTTATAAGGATTTAAAACAACTTTAAACATAACAATACTAATAAACTCTTACTTTACATAATTATAATATTATAACTTAAGGCTTATTCAAATTAGTTCAAGGTCGATTAGTAACTTATTTTGAGTCGGTTTAATTAGTGTGATGGTATAGATATGTGCATGAAAAATCAGCTGTTTGGTGTTTCACATGGTTATCGAAAAAGAGTGATAATCAAACCCTCATTCTTGGTCATATATTTTACAAAGCAAATAGGTTTTCTGCATGACTTTTTGGTTTGGAGGAAAAATTGAATCATCATTGTTCTAGTATGAATATGAGGTTTTATTTAAATTATAGTCTTGACGAGAGAATTCCTATTAATTTCTAGTAAATAGTAAAGTACATTTTCATTTAAAAGATGAATTCATAAAAAAAATAAAACTAATATTAAAATAGGATAGGAGAATATTCAAGATGTCTGTGACGATAAGAATAAAGAACAAAGATGGATGAGTGATTATGATATTTTGATCTTTTCTCAATTAGCAGTGACTAGTGACCAAGTAGATAGGATACATGTAAAAAGAATATGGATTAAACATAGATGACCCTCTGATGTTGCTCTTGAAAAAAGATATAGTTTACAGTTTTGTGAGTGTATTAGCAAGGGAAGCAGTAGATTTAGAAGAATATGGATAGAAACAAGATGGACATATAACCGTTGAATTTAAACATGGACATGGTTAAAATAAAAAGAAAGAATCAGTAACTCCGATCTCAATTCTTGAGGAAAAGGTGAATGAAAAAGGAGATTGAGCTCAGATTTTTCTTTAACAATAACAATTTATAAATTGTATAATTATTAACAAAAATGTAAGTCATAGAGAAAATGGAGAACAGAGACGCATAAATTGTTTGCGAGTCAGTAAGAATTGTTCGATTTAAATACCAATTTGGAGTAGACACTAAAGTGGATCAGTTCAAACTTCAAATCGATTCTCACAACCCTACATGTTAGTAATTGGTGGGTGGGAATTCTTTTTGGTGCAAAGGTGATAGATATTTCAGTTAGGATAACATATGATTGTAAATTAGCCAAGAACCGCTCATATTCATCCCAGTCAACTAATACCCACTCCCCAGCCCAACGTAGAATTGGTAATTAGTGATAAACGGATAATAGTTCCACCCAGAAAAAAAAGAGAGAAAGAACGCTTATCCTTTTGAGAAAGGACAGGCTAAGTGCGAGGCCGCTTTGGGTAATCTTTATTGTTTATCAAAACTGAAAACACCTCTACTTTTAGGTTCTATTAATTGATCATGTTGAGGGAAAAATTGCCATTAAACAACTAACAAAAATAAAATAAAATTACAACTACATAGAAATCCTAAGCCAAGTAGATGTTCTAATATTAATATTATATATATTAAATAGTAATGTATTTTATGAACCTTTTCAAAAGATTAAAAATTAGCAAGCATTCTTAATTAAGAACTAAATTAGCATACTAATTATAAAAATACCTCAATATAGTAACAATTTTTATAGTTAGCGATTATTTAAACCGGAATAACAAATCTGTTTCTTTTAGTTTATTTATTTTTACTAATTTTAATTGTTCAATGAGCAAACAGATTTCAATCGAGGTTTGATGTCAACATCAAGGATACTTTTATAATGTTCTTATTTTAATAATAGAAAGCATGTAATTATCAAATTTTTAATAGTGTGTTCACTTATTTAGAGTTTTATATGTAATATTTGTCTTCCTTTTCCAATATTATTTATTTTTTAATGGAATTTGCATGAAATTGTTTCCATAAGTCAACCTCCAGGTTCCAAAAATAAACTTTAACATCATGTTTGTAAGTTGAACAAGGTTTTATATGACCTCAAACAAGCTCAATAGCGTGGTATGACATGTTAGACGATTTCTTACTGGCCAACTATACATAGGGGATCTAATTTAATAACTCATGCTTTTGTATCTTACTCCTTAAGCCTGAATAAGACAACCTTATGCTACAAATGTTTTATTCCTCTGGCATCGAACTAAATTTGCCCTAAACCAGACTCACCAGAAGCATGATATGAAGCAGTCTACCTTTAAAGCATCGGCTTGAATATCCAATAAATTAAATCGTTTATCATAGAAATTCTACGCACCTTGTAATTTGATTCTCTATGCAGTCATCCTAATCGATATCGAATAGTTCATTCATTTAGACGCACCACATAATTATTTGTTTTTGAAACTAAAAATATAGTCATATAGATCTACATAAATAAGAAGCATTATCATTATTTTATTAAGTAAATTTTATATTATTATATTTAAAATTTGGTTTAAACTAAATATATAGTACAAGTGACACCAAATTTGTGATCTTAGTAAGGGTTTTTGTGTTCCCAATGAAATATAAGCCTCAAATCAAAATTTATAAATTGTTATTAATTTACCATTGCGGTTAAAATGATCAAAAGTTTAACTTGGACAGACACTCCTCAGAAAAGCACTAAGTGCATGGCGAAAAAGATAAATAATAATACTAAATAATTTCGATCATCGTAACTGTACCCCAGATTGCAGTTGAATCCTCGTAGCCTTGGGCTTTCCCACGTATTTAATGCATGCCCCTTTTTACGTTAATGATTCGAACACCTCCTTCACTATATACACCCTTTCACAATATCTCATAAAATTCGTTTCACACACCTCTTTACACCACTTTCTAGATTGATTACGTTTATTTCTCCGCAAACCAACCTTTGGGTTTCATTCTCAAGTCCCCGGATAGACCCAACTTATGACAAAGTGGCCTAGTTATAGTCAAGCTGTTGAGTTGGATGTTCAAACAGGCCCTAAGAATACCCACAACAAAGTGCGATCCGTTCTATTATATTGCATGGATTCATGGAGTTACATGTAGAATAGAAGAGATCAATCCTAGTTGAAATTGTGATTTGGGTATTGAAGATGAGAGATGTATTGATTATCTTATGGAAGCAGTGCAGCTGGTTCATTCAAACTATGGAAATCTTGTTTGGTGAGTGGCCTATGCTGCTAACTCGATCATGCATTAATGATAAGTGCTATGTTTGAATTTTGTAGTAGTTAAAGTCAGTTCTCTTTCCCCAAATCTAGCAGACCTGCAAAACAGAAAGTTTTTATTTTGAGATTAATTATTGTGAACCTGTAGTATATTTCTTTCCATTCTTAGTTTTGGTTGAGAATTTCTCATGTTGTTTGCCTATCAAGGTGGTATTTTTTATTTTTATAGTATTTTCCACATGTATAAATATCCATTAAAAAATAATGAGAGGTGGTTTCATGTCATTTTCTTTTCTAGATTAATAGTTACGCTTTTTGCATCATTAGTATGTCTAGATTTGCACTGGTTTGGCATAAAATCTGTAACTTATGTTTTAGATGAATGATTTGTATGACCTTGGTATGTTTATTTTTACACTACATAAATCTACAAGTTATATGTTAAGTATGACAACTGATTTGGCATGGATGATCATGAAAAGGTCCGAAATTGGACGAAAGGTAGTTGCTTTCAAGGTTCCAATGACCCATTTGTCCATCTAATCAATTATTACACCTTGTTGTGGATTTCATTTCATGATATACTTGATACTCATATGTGATGCTTGATTTTAGAATCGTCTCAAAAAATTTCCAAGCAGGCTTCAACAAAATTGTTAAACAAAAGTGTGCATGTACTCGTTTTTTATTGTGTTTGTCTATACTTTGGGTTAAGCTATGTGTTAGGTTAATTATAAGACCACATAAAATTCAAAAAATTTACCTAATAACTCACTAATGTTACTGAAAACGTGTAAATATTGGAATTAAACAAAATTCATTATAATCGTTAATGGGCTCGTACTTTTTGAATACATTGGAACTAGATTTATAATCTTGTCTTTCTGAAGTCAAATAGAAAATCTATGCAAAATACATCGAGCAATATAAATATTATGAAATAGATTACTAAGAGTAATTGACGTCCTTGTAATGCATATGTAAATTTTTAAAGTATCTGGATAAGTAGGTAATTTGGTAGAAATTTCTAATTCTACCACTGTCCAATTAATTACGATATTCGTTAAATCAATAATCCAGATTAGAAAATTCACCTAGGTCCGATTACAAAGAATTTGGACCTGAAATCTTATGGGTTAAACTTTTAAGTGTCATCTAACTATTCCAATTGGCCCAAGCCCATGAGGCAATATTTTTAAATTTGCTATTGAGTAATGCTGTTCAGAGTACATTAATCAGATCTTAACTAACATCAACCAGCATGATAATACATAAATTATCACTTGATAATATTTTTGACAGACCCTTAGGGTGTTTACAACTAAGGGTTCAAGTTTTAGTTTAATCTGATACCATTTGGCCTGTTTGAAAAATTGTCCTATTAAGTCTGATGATAAAACCCTAAGTATGAAATCATTCACTAGGTGGAAATGTAACCCCCCCACCCCGAAAACCCAAAAACCTAAAATTAAACGTCCTAATAAGGATTAACCCGTAACCAAGCAAAATGAGTAAGTTAATTTAGTCCTGCATGTTGCGTGTGTGTGGAGCCTTTGCTTCATCTTACGTGCCGGTGTGACCAATGTGATCGGATTATGATTTAGATTCCAGCTTTTGCTAGGTTACGCGGGTTGAACTCATCGATTTAGGATGCAAGGCTCCACTCATCCAGGTATGTAGCACTCTCTTGCTCCACTCTTATGTTTGGCTCCTCAGTGCCATGTATAATTGTGTATTAAACAATAGGACGATGTTAGTGGTATTTTTATTGGATCCCTGCAATACATGGCCATTTAGTCGCACTTTATTGTAAGTTTAATAAAACTAAAAGGATAAGATCCCTTGTTGATTTTTGAACTTAAGCTTCATAAATGTATGATACAAACTTCCTCCCTATGCCTATTATATAAGTATGCGCATTTTTTAAAATTTCATGCATAAGAGAGCAAGTGGTATGGAGCTATGCGGATTGCCCTAGTACCCCTTTCCGCCCTCAAGTAGTACGATGCATGTATGGTACTACAAATGCAGCACGTTTCCAAAAATTATGGGACACTGGTTCGGAATCATATGAGTACTATGGCGGGAGATAAATGGAAGATGTAAGGGCATAACCGATATGTGAATGTTTATATGTATGTAAGATGCCACTTTGTAAGCAATTATGGTATGATATGTCGCCTCACCAACCTTTGCTTACCACCTTGTATGATTCTGGAACTTTTCGTGGGTGTTTAGAAACCCATTTGCCAGAAATGTTGTATTCTTAGTCTCTGGAGGACAAGTAATCAATTACTTGATTACTGACATTTTTCTCTAATATGTGTAGGTGATTAGTCTTTTGACTGGTGTAGGCTGATGGATCGAAAGGGTCATGACAAGGTATTTCGTATTGTATTTGTGTTAATTATTGAATAGATATATATGAAATTAGGATGTAGTATGTTATGAAATAAGCCATGAAGTGATATGAACTTGTATGATGCAGGATAAGTTAATTGAATGTTGTTATGCACATGTGTTTTATATATCATTACATTATTTTTGTGGCGCAGGCACATTTTGAGGTTACCTAATCATCGTCTGTAGGATATAAACCTCAAAATCCCGAATCACAATGAGGAGCCTTCTAGGCAAGCGAAACTTATTTGTTGCAGTTATGTGTGTGATAATGAATCGTAAGTAGGAGGATGATCCGATTCACACCGCTTCAAGACCCATGTGAAGTCCGTGTGTTCGGGTTTAATGCCCTGACATCCGATGATGCTGAATTTAATTATTTTAAAATTTACTCGTACATATTGGGAATGTGAAATTAGTAACCACAACAATTGTTTAAATTCTCCACATTCACCCACATTTGAGGAATTTTGAAATGTAACAAATCATATGAACTAAGTAGTAAGAAAAGGTTCATGTCACAACATTCAACCTTCAAACTCTAGCTGGGGTGCCCCTATTCTATACATGAGAGTGATCATCATCATTTTTAAGTTTTGCTTCTGTTGCGGCTAAGAGTGATTATATAGGATCCTTAAGCATAAGAGCACCTTGAAACTTTGTATAGTTGTTTGTCTTAAGCCTCCTTGAGGGTTGGGATCTAATTCCGCAAATTTTACATGAGTGTCGTCCAACGAATTGTTTTCCAAATTATAACATCATACTTTAGTCTATCTTGGGGCCAAAAAATGGGGTGTTATATGATTGATGTAATTAACATGGAAGCAACTTGAGGAGCCCTAAGTAGAGAAGCTAAAGCAGGATTATATTCAAGTGCAGGGAAGTGTGCCTCTCTTAACTCATGAAATTATATTCCTGAGCTAACTCATGATAGATTGACACGAGGAGCTACACTCATTTCATGGCAAAATATTAGGTAGAGAAGGGATGAAGATCTTTCCCACTATGTTTCTAACTCATTAAGTGGACACTAAAGGTCGGCCTTAGTTATCTTTGAGATTTTATTTAAAATTTATCAAAAAATCTCAAATAAATCAAAATGATTGGATCCAATGACAAATCTGTAAATAATTACAAGTTGGTTGTGTCCACTAACAAATCTATGAATAATTTGACATATCTAAAATCTATCAGGGTAAGATCTAGTATATTAGAGAAGATGTGCCATAAATCCTCTACTTGGGTTAACTGTTTTGAAGTGATGGTGCAGGCCCGTTAATTTGTAAGTAAATATCCATCTCTTTGGTGAGCTACTAAAATGTTTGACTGATAGTATTATGCTGAAAGTATTTAGTGAAAAGGTCACAATTGATCTTGAGTATTTTGTTCACTTTTGCAAGACTCATTGTGGCCAGTCTAATTGACACTTAAATTCTGAAATGAATTTTGACGCACACATTCATGAAGAATTAAGTAATCAACGAATCCAAATATCCTTGGATGTAGTTTTGTAACAATTTTATTCGTCATCTAGCCATCTGTTACTTCTTATCTTGAGGTAGTTACAAACCAAATACTGAGTAGAACTAATAAAGTAAAGGTACTGTTTAACTAACCTGCATCCTGGTCTGATGAAGTAGGGAAGCACAGGTAGTTGGAGGATATTCAATAAATTTTAAAGAAATACTATTATCAATTCCATTGAATGTAGTCTGGAACTTATGAACTCATTAGTTTTATGAAAGAAGGTATGAGAATCAATGGACTATGTTGCTTGAGAATCTATAATTGAGGACTCTGAGCTTTATTCAGAAAAATATCCATAAAGATAGACAGGTTGAGTGATTAGTAAAAGTGGTCGAATTAATAGGTTTGATAATACACTTGGAAGAGAATTTGAGCTAAAAAATTGGGAAGATCACTCTATGTCTCAACAATTGTGAAGATCATTTTATGTTGGCTTTAACACTTCTAATGTTACTTAAGTGATCTGATTGTAAACTCTCTATGAGGTTATCAACACGGAATACTATAAGGTGCTATTTATCCATCTACTATAATGATTATGATGATGCCTATCAGAGTTTCCATATTTACAAGTTTTTGTTCTATATTTTCAAGCCATGCTAGCTGATGTGAATATAGTGAGTAGAGGAGTGAGAGGGGGGAACATTGTAATGAGTTTGAATTAGATGGGCTGGCGGGAAAACAGAGGATGGGCTCGTGAAACAGAGCATGGGCTGAACAGGGGATATAAAATCAGAGTTTGGTGATTGTAAATGGCATCGATTGAATTGATGAATGAAAGTTTGTTTTGTTTCTTTTTCTTCTTCCCTTCTCCAATCTTTCAGGAAGAACCAGAGAGAGTAGGATCATCATCATGTGCCTCTGCTCTTGATCGATCCCCAATTGTCCAATTTGCATTCCTTTCGTTGTTTCCATGGCGCCATCCAAGCAACACAGCCGGCCAAGCAAGGGGAAGGATCTCATATCCGATGCTGGAGAAGAAGATCATACCAATTTGGTATCAGAGCCACGTGAGGGAGGTATGATTTCTTCACCCAATTCTGACGAATTATTCCAAAGTAGGAGAGGTCAAGATCAGTTGCTTGCTGTTGTGTCCAATATGTCTGCAAAATTGGAATTATTGTTACAATCAATAATTGATGGATTGGGGAATAGAGAAGGAATTGGTACATCTTATGTGAGGGTTTCTGCAAATGGAGAAGATGTTGACTACCGTATGCAGGGCAGCCACCATGATCTTCAACTGGAGGAACAATTATTGTTGTCTAGTAGTAGGCGACACCAAGAAGAGCAATTGCAGGGAACCCATCATCATCCTGAATAGAAGTTCTGGCAGCCATTGGGTAATAAGCAGAATGGTATGTTCCAAGAGAATATTAATGATCAAGTACAGCGCAATCGTCGAAGCTTCCAATGGGAGGAGCAGATGATGTCATCCTGTGGTAGACAGCAGTAGGGAGTACCCACAATGGAGGCGCCGACCTTGTACTCGGGGGAAAGGTTTCAGCAAGGTTTACCAAAATTTGGAAGGGACCATGCTCGACAGAATGCCCAAGAGAATGCTTTGCATGCTGCTCCAAATAAAGATGGCTTGAAGGGATCCAGGATGAGTGTCCCTAAATTTGATCGAAGGCAGTCAATGATCATAGAGGATGATGGTTTTGATTTGGGTCATAGTGAAGAAAGCAAGAAAAGCGAGCAAACTGCACAGGTGAAACAAAAGGAAGACAAGTGGAGTAATTCGGTGAAAGTGATAGGGAATCGTAGTGATTTGTCAAGAACAAAGCCATATCAATAGGGTCACATGGACACATACGATCTTCCTGGGGATCCTTATGATCCAGGTATTAGAAATAGGAAATGGAATTTTATTGGCGATTTTAATCCTAGCATGATAGCTTCAGAGCCAAAGTCAAGGGTTTGTGGGTCATTTTCATCTCAACTAAGCAATTCATATTTTCCATATGGCCAAAAAACAAAAAAAGTAAGGGAGAAAATTGCAAAGAAATTTTCACATAATGGTGGACATTGCAATGAACAGTTTGAATTCAATCCAAGCAAGGAGACTGAGCTTGATTCATCTAAGCAAATCAATGATGATGTGGATTTTAATTTAACTTTGAAGAAGTTAAAATCAAAATTTGAGCGTGATTTGATGAAGGCCAGTGAATTACATAGGCAAGACAACAATAAAGTTGTTGAGGAGCTGCAGAGGTTGCTTGAAATAGAAATTTTCACCTCAAAGGGTAAACAGAAAGGGAGGAATGATCATTTGCACTACAATTTGAATGATAATTCAGATGAAAGATCTTTCCACCCTACAGCGGATTTGCAAGTTGATGGCAATGGCTTGCAGAATTTGGGGAGTGTCATTGAAGGGCATGATGAATATACTGAAAGGCCTTTCCAAGCCTTGGCTAAGGCAATTTCAAATAAGCAGCAAATTGGTTATCAAGAAATGCAGCAACAACAACAACAGCAAAGATGGCTTAGTTCCGTGGCCAATTTATCCAACGTGCAGCAGTCCCAACGGCCATCCATGCTTAGTCAACAGAGTAATATCTCAGCATTGAGTCAAAAACATCAGCAGCAGCAGCAGCTAACTCATCAGGGCAACTTATCAAGCATTCAGCCCCATCAAAACTCGATGCACATGATGCAACAGGCCAAGGTTGTGGCATCCCAACAGCAATCTAACCAAAAAACATCCTCAATCGGATTGCCATCGAAAGGGCAACAACAGTCTCAATCGCTTGCACACCAGCAGCAACTCATGTCCCAGCTTCACTCACAATCAGCGCAATTATCTCAGCAGATGACTTTACAGCAGATTACTGGTGTGGGAAATTGTTTAAAGCAGAAAAGATCGATGTCCACCAAAAGTATTATTGGGAGCCGATGCTGTCAAAATTGAGAAACAAGCCAAGCAATTTAGGCAAAATAAAAATGGTTCCAAGGTTGATGGACGGGTGGATTTGGATGACCATGGTGATAGTGATGTCAAGAGCAGCAAGAAAAAGTGCAAGACCAAAAATGAAGGGTGCAGTTCAAAAGGCGGAAAAGATTTTGTCAGACACACCTACTGCCTACATTCTTCAACAATTTGAAACCCCTGTTAACCCAAAGATCCATTATGAAACCACTAGACCTGGTATAGCTGCATTGAATGTGAAGAAGCTAAAGGATGCCAACCTTTGCACTGTGGAGTCTGTTGTGTACTATCCCAAGAAAGAACTCCTGCAAATCAAAGGAATCAGTGAGAGAAAGGTTGTCAAAATTATTGAGACAGCTTCGAAGCTAGTTCCTTTGGGTTTTACTAGTGCCAGCCAACTCCATGCCCAGAGACTGGATATTATTCAAATGAGTTCAGGGTCCAGAGAGTTGGACAAAATTTTAGAAGGAGGAATTGACACTAGATCTATTACTGAAATATATGGAGAATTTCAATCTGGAACAACTCAACTTTGTCATACTCTGAGTGTTACCCGTCAGCTGCCTTTGGATCAAGGAGGTGGGGTGGGAAGGTATCTGCAGGAGCAAAACACTGACATCAAGATTTATGGTGTGGACTCAGTTGAAAGTGCAGTTCTTTTGGGTGGAAAACATGGTCCTCATAAAATGCAATGAATTGGTGCTAGATTTATTTCTGGCGTTTTTAAATGTCGATCCAATGGAGGAACTTGTCCAAGTATCAAGTATTGAAGTTGTTGCATCTGCAAAGTTCTTTGCTTTATACAAAGCTATTGTCAGGATTTCAGCTGGCGTGACAGCTACTGCTGCAATTTAAATTGCAAAGAGGCCAGAAAATGAGGGGATGTAAAACCCATGATTCGAGTTAGGGTTTTATATTTAGAACCGGTCGGTTCGAACGTAATTTTCAAGTCGAGTATGCTTCAGAACACGTGTACTGAGTCGACGCCAGTCGCGTGTATGAGCTACGAGGGGTCATGCATACCTAAGTATATAATGATGATGTCATGAATACAGCAGAAAAGAATAAGTTATCAGAATATACAGAAGTATGCAGTACAGTTTTTATTTTTATGCAGCTTGATCGTAGAAATAGTTTTAGGTCGTTTATCGCGTTAGGACGCGTTACGGGTAGATTTGGCGGGTTGATAGTTATACAGCATGCCATTTTGAAATTTTAATGTTTATTTTATTTTTTGGGATTTTTCCCAATTTTTCTGGATTTTTTTAGAATTTATTTCGAGTAAATAATTATTTTGACTCGAGACGGAGTCGAGTCAAGTATTATTTACAAGTTTGCCACCGAGACCCTTTTCTTCACCCCCGACACTTCCTTCTTCCAAAACTTAGCGCCGCCCCCCATTTGAGGCCGCCGCCGTCGCTGTCGGCGCCGCCCGGCCGCCGACCGGCGCCGCTCCACCCGACCACGCCGTCGTCGTGTCGCCCCGACCGACCCCAGCCCTCATCCGGCTGCCGCAACACCGGAAACGCCGCGGCTAGCGCCGCGCCCACGCCGCGATCGTGTCGCCGATTCCAGCGCCGCTGACCACCGCCATCGCCATCCAGTGGTCGCCTAAGCCTCTTCGACCACCTAGCTATCTTCCCCGACCATATCGGAAAAGCACCGGAAAGTCGCCGGAAAACCACTGAACCCCCTGGAAAACCGCCGGAACTCGCCGGAAAACCGGAATTTTGAGAATTCGCTGGAATTCACCTGATCTTCTGCGGAGTTCACCCGATCGAACCCGATCGCGCTTCAGACGCCGTGGAGCGCCAAATTCAGGGTTCGAGATGCACGTACTACAGAACCATAGCCGTCGTCGATGGCCGACAACGTGAGGTATAATTACCTCTTTTCTTAAATTTATTGATTAAAATTGATGAATATTAGAGAGCATGCTAGGTTTGAGTAATTGATATGATAAATGCCTAAATTGGAATGAGATGATGAGTTAAGTGATGTGATTAAGGATGATTAGGATTAAGTAACTAATGAGATAGTCTAAGCATGATAAGTGGTTACTATGTAACTTAGAAAAACACAGTAAAATTGATTTGAATAGGATGAGTTAGGATTATTTTCATGATTATTATTATTTGATTATTAATGAATGTTTGTATTGCATTGTGTATTGATCATGTCGGCATATGCATCATTTAGTTATCGGGCGTTAGTATTTAGCTCTGATGTGTAGGTACGGAGTAGGAGCTCGCCGCCTAGGCACGATGACACGCTTGGAGCTTCTACCAGGTCCATTAGGACTCGCTCCTGTTTTACGCTCTTTCTATTGTAGGTTTGATTATTATTTGCAGGACGAGTTAAGTGGCGTTTGATCGGATCCCACTTAACTCGAGTCATTTAGCCGAATCGTTTTTCGGATTAATAACCCTCGAGGATGAGATCCCTCGAGAATGATTTCGAAAACAAGATCCACATCAAGTTGCCTTTGGGCCTATTTTATAAATCCCTTCCTAGGCCTATATATATTTTTATCGAGTTTTCAGTGAGATCAGAGATGGAGAAATCGATTACACGTACCATGCAGAGGATGCCATAACATTCAAAGCAGGCTCTGGATTAGTGCTAGCGGACTTTTCCATTCCCAAGGGATCCTGACAACTCCACGTTTGAGTTCCTCACACCCGGAGAACGTGGAGGTTTACGGGTACTGTTTAGTATAACGCATGTCATGACTTGTGGTTCAAAGGGTACTGATGGCGACTGCCTGAGAGTACTCGGCCTTCGTGCTCAAGGCCGGGAGAAATATGGAGGTAAGGAGAGGGCTTAGGATTTGAGACCAGAAAATGAAGAAAATTCCGAGGGCGGCAACAGCAGCAACAGTTCAGTTAGTTCGGGATGCTACCGGGTTTGCAGCCCAGTGGCTCCTCAATAGATGCCCTTCAGAGAGTTCACGAGGAGTATATGATGTTTCCTTTCATATGAGAGTTTGCTCTCATAGCCAGTTTATTATTAGTTATATTCTGGACCAGTAACGTTCGTTACTGACATTTTTATACTATATGTAGGTGTCGAGCATGAGATGGATGTGCGAGGTGGACGAATGAGCAATGAGGTCTTCTGCACACACACACACACACACACACACAC
>JAVDBV010056062.1:7907-21711 GCA_032619315.1 Piper longum
ATATAAAAATTGAACCTTTATTAAATTAAATAAACTAAAATAATGGTATTAAAAATATCTTTAAATTAAGATAATACAAATTAGTTAAAGAATATACCAAAAATAGTAATTAAATTCCTGGTTATAAATTAATAATTATTTTATTAATTGTCAAGGGAGAATTATTATTTAGTAATTAACTTAAAATGTGATGAATGACTTACAAAAGTATGTCACATGAATAATCAATTATCTAAATAGAATTATGGAAGATAAAATATTTAATATGACATATCATTTAGTTGCATGTATGCTCATGCAAATAAAATTATACTAATGTATAATTTTATGTTTTCACTCATGTTAGGGTTAGCAGACCACAGTTGGACGATAACACAAGTTAGGTAAGTATAATAGGTAGAACATCATACTTTCCTTATTGGTAGTCTAGGTCAGCCTGAACCCATATTCGACCACCATGCACCGAGTACAATTAGGGTCAAGGAATTGACTCAGTCCGACACGGGGCTATATTATGTATGTAAATTGTATATTGTATCGAATTGTTTTGGAGAAGTGGTAAACGCCTCACAAAAAGGCTACGGCCAGGGTGAGTGAGACACAACGATTCCTCCATTGCACTGAAGTGCAGTGATAAGCCTCCCCATAAAAAAGCTACGGCCGGGGTGTGTAAGGCACTCACACAGCGTCTAGTGATAGCCTCCCCATAAAAAGGCTACGACGGGGGTATGTAAGGCACTTACCGTAGAATTGATAGTGAGAACTTCCCCACAAACGGGGCGTAGTAATCACCTGGGTCTACTGATAGCCTCCCCATGAAAAGGCTACGGCCGGGGTGTGTAAGGCACTTACCCTAGAATTGATAGTGAGAGCTTCCCCACAAACGGGGCGTAGTAATCACCTAGGTCTAGTAATAGCCTTCCCATAAAAAGGCTACGGCCGGGGTGTGTGAGGCACTTGCCCTAGAACTGGTAGTGAGAGCTTCCCCACAAACGGGGCGTAGCGATCACCTGAGTGCAATGGTAGCCTCCCCACAAAAAAGGCTACGGCTAGGGAATGCGAGGAACTGGCTTTGGAGATGGTAGTGGTAGCCTCCCTACAAAAAAAGGCTACGGCCGCGGTGTGCAGATCACTGTGGATACCACCTCCGCATTGTTTTAGAGTATAGCGGCATCGCTCCACCGCATATTAAAATGAACATAGAAAACAAGTGGAATGTACTTGACTTGTTTTATCTATTATACTACTTAGTGTTGTAATCACAAACGCGAAATTTCCTCCGCAGGTGTGCAAAAACGAAATTAGGTGGGAAGAGCCATTGACAACCAGAGCATGAAGCAAGATAAATATGAGGACTCCCTTTTAATTTTTATTTGAGTTATAGATGTGGTTATGGGAAACGGTCTAAGACTTTGGGACAATTATTATTATATATTGTTTAGAACATAGTTTAATTTGAATGAGTCATATTTATGGTTTGATTTTTAGTAACACCCGACCATCTAGGCCCAATTAAATAATTGAAAAATGATGGGTCGTTACACCAGCCGTGATCCTGATCGGAGCGACCCACTGTCGCGGCCGAACTTGAGGCCGCCGCCGGCGGTCATTGTCACCGCGGCTGCCCTTGTCGTCACCACCATTGGGATGAGCTCGTCAAGACAGTGCCGACCCACGATTGCCCCGTCAGAATAGTAGCTAGAAAACCACCGGAACAGTCCCTGAAAAACCATTAAACCCGCCGAAAAATTGCTGGAACCCGCTAGAAAATTGGATTGGCTGGAATTCGGTGGATTTTTAGTGGAGTTCATCCAGTCAAACCTGATCGAGCTTCTGAGACTATTGAGCACTGAATTCGAGGTCCGAGACGCGCGATGAAACCCTGGCCATCGCCGATTGTCGACTATGAGAGGTATAATTACCTCCAATATGATTGTCGATGATGAGAATGTATGACTATAAATGAAGTGATAAGTAGCATGAATGAATAGTAAGTGATATAATTAGGTAAAGTAAATCTAAGCATGCTAATTGACTACAACCTAACTTAGAAACACATAATAAAATTGGTATGAATACGATGAATTAGAATTGTTTTCGCATTTTTGGTTATTTGACTATTGATGGATGTTGTTTGCATTGTGAGTGTAATGGTCATGTTGAGTTGATGCATCATTCAGATTGCGGGCTATAGCTTTTAGATTTGATGTGTAGGTACGGAGTAAGAGCTCGCCGCCTAGATGCGATGACATGCTTGGAGCTTCTGCCAGGTCCATTTAGGACTCGTCTCTGTTTTATGCTCTATTCTATCGTATGTTTGATTTTTTACACACATGATGAGTTAAGTGGCATTTTATCGGATCCCACTTATCTCGGGCCATTTAGCCAATCGCATTTCCGGATTAATAACCCTTGAGGATGAGATCCCTATTTAGCCAATCGTATTTCCCACTTATTTCGGGCCATTTAGCCAATCGAAAACAAGATGCACCGCAAGTTGCCTTCGAGCCTATTTTATCAATTCCCTACCCAGGCTTATATATGTATAGTTTTTGCGTTTTCAGTGGGAGATGTAAAGAGGGATATCGGCGGTCATGTCTTTAGATAGGGCATGTGCTCGTAACGGGTTTGGAGCTCGGGAGGACCCACTTCATCCCGAGGGATCCTGCTACCTCCGCGTTTGAGTTCCTCACACCCAGAGAGCGTGGAGTCTTATGGGTACTATTAAGTACAATGCATGTCCAGACTTGTAGTTCAAAGGGTATTGAAGGTGACTGCCTAAGAGTACTTGGCCTTTGTGCTCATGGCCAGGAGTAATATAGAGGATGCAGAGGGCTGAGATGAATGAGAATGAAATTGATGGAAGACACGATAGATGAAATGACAAAGGAAAGAGAATGATATGGAAAAGGGATAGTGCCGCTTGAGGGAAACGGCTCCCATTGGTGCCCTTGTGAGAGTTCTTGAGGAAATATATGATATTTTTATTCAACAGGAGGGTTAGCTCTCTTCTGCCAGTTTGATATTAGTTATTTTTCAGATTGGTAACACTCGTTACTGACGGCTTTTTATAATATATGTAGGTGATGAGCTTGATCAAATGTGCTTGCTTAGACTAAGGAGCAGTGAGGTCTCTTGCACACACACATTTTGATGATTGAATATTTAATATTTTGTGTATGATTTATTTATATTGAAATTGACGTGAGAAAATGCTAAGGGATGATGATATGCTCATGATTGAATGCTATGACTTGATGGTATGACGTGAATTGTAGAAAGAATACACAGGTGGGCTGAGACCCAAGCTTAAGGATGAGTACACAGTAGATTATATTCTGTGTGAATAAAGTTGTTGATAAATGGATATATATTTATAAATATTATTTTGACAGGGCGGCCCCTAATTGCTCTTTTAGGGGAGATTCTTTCCATTTTTATTTAGAATTTCTTTTGATTTTATTTCAATTGTATCAGTGTGTAAATTTGTTTACATGTCATCCATATAGTATTTTGTTAGGACTTTATACATTTATCTATGCATTTAGCGAATTGTATGTTCATCTTAAGACGCTGAGAGTAGATCCGGGTCGGCTTAGCCGAATTTAATAGATTATCAAACGGTTCGGTCACCGGTAACATTTTTGGGTCGATTCACGGGTGAGCTGAATTGGGATTTTTGCTTGAGAGTCTACCACAATGGTAGTAATCGTGTGAGTCAAGATTAGTGTTATAAATCGGTACAGAATGATGGGTCACACACTATTGAAGAACATATGAGACACATGTCAAACCTCACTATGAGTCGGCTCAAGGGGAGATAGTGGTTCTTTAGGTCATTTGAACCTCGCAGACTTTGAAGTGCGCGACTAGTACTGTATCGAAAAACATATGTCTACTGTTAGTTGATAGAAGTAGAGTCACTTAAGAATCGTCTCTTAGGCTCGTCATTGATTGGTTATCCCATAGGTTGGCCAATTGTGGTAGAGTCCAATCATGATGACTTGGAGACATGTCCATTGACTTACCTACATTTTTTGAGACACCTAGTATCCTATATAGAGTTTTCATTACCCCATTGTGACTCAAAAGGAGATCCTCACATCACCACAAATAGAGTGATGTACATACATAGCAGGATTTTCTCAGCTTAGTGTACTCTCCCAGCACACCCGATGTCAGACCACGTTAGGATGAGATACTTACTAGTTAGAGTCTTAGAGCAGTTTGATTAGACTTCGACGAGAGATCTAAACTATTTTCATGTGACCCATAGATGTCTGATAGAGCCAAGCCTTCACCTGAGTATTTTCACGATCACTCTTCCAGATATACTAGTCCTACCATCAATTTACCTAGAAGGTTGAGACTGACAGTGCACATGCTACATACCAAATGCAAACTCCACAGTTTTATACAGAGTCTATTTTCATATTCCTTGAGACATGTTGTGCATGTACAGGTCTTTTTGTCGTCATTCCATCACAGAGAGCTCTCTTCAAACGCAGAAAGTGGTTATATAAATAGTTATGAGAGTCATAATACGCAGTAGAGTCATAGCAACCGTCCTTGTTCCATTATTAAAAAAAGTGAGTTACTTGATTTGGAACCAAGTTAACTAGTACATGGTGAGCGGTCCAGTTTCTCTTATGGGGACATCTGAGTATTTGACCTAGACTGGTGACAGTGAGTTATACCGCTCATTAGCATATACCTTACTTGGTACTAGAGTCCACCATAAGCTAGCAAGACTCGCATGACATGCTAGTATAGCTATAGGACATAGAGTAGAGTGCCTTGAGGGTACACATAGTTGACCTGTCATATCGAAAAGGATCAGAGAGACATGGGTAGATGTTAGCCGCACACCTCGTATTGTCATATTTAATGTAGCTCAGACTAGTACCTTGCACTACTCTAGCCTATTAGGACTCTTTTATTTTTTATCATTATCTTTTTAGATTGCAGGACATGTTTAGTGGCTCTATTAAGATGGACCGCTTAGACGTATTTTATTTTCATGATTAATAACCCTCGAGGTTGAAATCCCTTGAGGATAAGATCCCTCAAGTATGATTTCGAAACCAAGATGCACTACTAGTTACTTTTGATACTATTATATAAATCTCATCTCATGCATATATATGATTTTATTGAGTTTTTACTGACACGAGAGATGGTGAAATGAGTAGAGGTTTACGAGTACTATTTAGTATAGTGCATGTCCGAACATGTGGTTTAAATGGGTACCAAAGACGACTACTAGAGAGTATTTGATCTTCATGCTTAAGTCTAGGAGTTATACTGAGGATGTACAGAGTTTTAGTAGAATGAATTTTTTGAGCATGGGATAGTATGAAAATACTAAGGCATAAGACAAGTCAGAATGTGATGTGGTTAAAGCCAAAGCTTACCTCTCTTGATTAGTGCCCTTCTTAGTAATTCTAATGTAGAAAAATATATAATTAATTTTATTTATCATGAAAGTCATATCTCATGATGAGAGTCATCTCTTATTTCTCAGTTTGATTATTTAGTTATTTCTCGACTAGTAATACTTACTACTGACGTTTTTCATATTATATATGTAGTTCTTATGATCCTGAGTCGGTGTTGTTATTTTCTCACATTTTTATTTATATTTGGTATATTTTAACATATATTTATTAATTTTTTTTATTTTTAAGATGTCAAACTAGTTATTTAGATATATATTATTAATCGAGTCTTATATATTAACAGCTTTGGACATGGCTTGACTCAATTGTAATATTTCTAGTTCGGTTTTTAGGTAAACAAAAATCGGAGTGTTACACTCTATTTATCATGAAAGGGTGAAATCGATCCATAAGTTTGCATTTTGGTGGAGCCATTGAAAATGAATTAAACCATCAATTTGAAATTGAGTTGAATCATTACAATTATCATGTCACACCTGTTTAGCAACAAAGTACGGGTTTGGAGGAATTTTAGAGAAATGGTGTTCGACCAAGCAATCTTACATATGAGTTGTGCATTATGGATTCTAATATAAGTCAATTTCAAACCATTAAATTCATGCTTTAATGCACTCTCTGTAATTGAGAATAGAAGAGTAATCTTCTTGCTAGAGAAATCTACACCTTTTTAAAAGTTTGATCATGATCATATTATCTCTAGTACAATTTTCTCTATTTTGGCTTACTACATCAACATTTAGAGAGTAAAACAGACTTGAATACATATTGAATTCTCTTCCTCTTGGACCAGCAGCAGGCCGACATCTTTAGTCCTTGATATCCTAGGTAAATGTTGTGTAATTACGAGGCCACCATATTAATTATGAAGGGCCTATTCCTTAAAATTCTATCCATATTATCTCTAGTATAATTCCTCAAGATCGATCTTATTATTTCGGAGTTGTGGCTATGTATAAAATGGGGAGAATGAATTTCTTATTTTACTATTCCCTGATAACATATTGTTTGCGCTATAGAATGTTTAATTGTGCTATTTTGACTCGGTTGGAAAAAAATACAAGATTTAAACGATTACCGCTAATAAACATGTTGGCATTATGAAATTAGAATAATTCAAAGTGATTTAGGTACACTTTAAACAACTTTAGTAATTATTATAAAATATATACGGTTTGATTCCATTTTATTTTTTCCGTGACTCTTGTTTAAAAAAATTAAAACGGCCAAATGTTTTTTTTAAGGCAATACCCCACACCCACGTACTTACCCACCCCGCACCCAGACACTCACCCTAGAAGATAAGATATTCAAAATTAGTATTGCATCTCATACTTATTAAGGTAAGATTTAATATATTAGCGAAAATATGTTTGTGATCTTTAACTTAATTAATTAATATTTAAAAAATGATTAAGTTCATTTTTTTTCTAATTTGACTGGTTCATTACACACAGTATCACAGTCAACTTAAGACTATGTTCGATGAAGAAAGTCTATCTTGATATAAATTACAATACTCTCTTGTCATATAAACAAGACAAATTTTTTTTAATGTGAGTGAATTATAAAATCTATGAATATTAGTCTCACATTCAATATTTATAAAAAAAGATCCATTATAGTAGTTAGGGTGTGCTTATGTTATTCAACTTTATTATTTTTTTCAAAATTAATTGATTCCTTCCGTTTACACTGATTAGTATGGTTTGTTACACACCCAACACTCACACACTTACAACATCAGTCATACACAACTACTATGAGGTATTGAATCTCTCACCTGCTACCCGACTCATAAATCTTATATCCACGGCACTCCTGACTAATCATAGTTATAAAAATCAGAATCGAATGTTGAATAATCATAGTTATAAAAATTAGAATCTGTTGAATTGGATTGGAAAAGGATCATTAAAATGGACTGATTCATAAAAAAATTGGATAAGAATCAGTTTATTTAAATCAATCAAAATCGGTGAGTTATTAATTATAGAATATATTATTTTAATATTATGGTATATGTTATATTTTATAATATTTTTATATTTTTAGATTTTTTAAAATTATTTAGAATTAATTACTATTTTTTATACGAGTGAGAATCGAGTCAATTTTTAATTACAAAAATACCACCAACCAATTTCTTTTCCCCTCGCACTTCTCTCTCTCCCCCCCCCACCCCCACCCCATCTCCCACCAACCTGAATCAGCCGGTTCTTACGATAGTTGACTCAGTGTGAGAATCAAGTCGAATCGGTCAATTTTTGGTCCGATTTCTAGTCAAAATGATTCGGCCTTATTTTATCTACGTTTTACACTTGTTGATTTTACTCGAAATCGGCCAATTTTTACAACTATGAATCTTATAACATAAAAATATAACCGTGTGAGTTTTGACATCTTTATATACAGTAGTCGAAGAAAAAACTTAACCCAAAACTACCACATTTATCGTGATATTGATATAGACTCCCACCGACGTCGATTGGCAATATAAATTAGAATAACTGTCTACATGACCCACAGATATTTTTTGAGGCGAAGAATTGATGACATTCCGTAAATCAAGTTGGGGTCTCAACTGTTCTCCTAAATTGGTGAAATTGATTCTCATTTAGCAGACATAAACACATAGCTAACTAGCCGCTATCAGATCGGTTCATCTCATTACCAATTGAAGTCTGCCTATATGCACTAATTTCGGCAGGAAACATGGTAATATTAATGGACGCATGTGACATGACATGGATAAAGTTGTCCCTGCCCACTACCGGTCGGCCATCGAATTATATGGGTCACCCATGTGATCAGCGTATAATCAATTCAATGGGGCCTCAACACTAAAATTTTTTAGTTAACTCACTATGAGGAGTTAGATCCGGTGAATAATAATGTCATTGCCATATTAATCTACCACCTAATTCGCCTATATAAGACCTTCTCCCCCTCTCCCCCATAACCCAAAAACATTTCTTAATTTTTTTTGGAGTAATGGCAAGGTCTTACATGATTGTTGTCTTGTTCGCCCTTTTCTTTGTCTCCTCTTGGGTGCCCTCCAAAGGAGCTAGATCAGTGGGAGAGACGAAGAGCACTGATTTTATAAGACACAAATGTGGAGGCACATCCTTCCCAGGTGTCTGCTTTAGGTCTCTCTCGGTCTACGCTAGCAAAATCCAGACAAGCCCCATGCAGATGGCCAGCACAGCATTGTCCGTGAGCCTTGTAGGCGCCCGCTCCACGTCCGCGATGATGTCCAAGTTGTCCACCCGTCACCACGGCCGCGGCGAGACCGCCGCCATGCTTGACTGCGTCGAGGAGATTGCGGACTCTGTCGATGAGCTCCGGGAGTCCGTGGCGGCGATGGGCCACCTCGCCGAGCGCCGGGAATTCGACCGGAAGGTGAATGACATTGAGACGTGGGTCAGTGCTGCGCTGACAGACGAGGACACATGCATGGACGGCTTTGAAGAGATGGATGGTAAGCTCAAGGGGGCTGTCCGTACCCGCCTTGTGAATGTTGCCAAGCTAACTAGCAATGCCTTGGCTCTGGTTAATGGCCTGGCTGCTACTGGACATGCAGCTAATCCATGACTGCAATTCCCATTAATATTATTGTTTTCATAAATTATATTTTGTGCTA
This sequence comes from Piper longum, assembly GCA_032619315.1. Lineage (NCBI taxonomy): Eukaryota > Viridiplantae > Streptophyta > Magnoliopsida > Piperales > Piperaceae > Piper > Piper longum. The sequence continues at coordinate 17,007 of JAVDBV010056062.1, forward strand.
TATATATGCAAATATAGAACAGATTAGCGTGCTAGTTACAAGTGTATACTGTGGTACTGTGGCCACAATCCTTAAGTGAGAAATTAGTAAGAAGAAGATGCTGATTAAGTGCTTAAAAATTAAAATGGTGGGCAGATGCATGTATGATTTGAAGTTTAGTGTGATACTAGAGTTATATGGTGTACTAAGTTAGAGATTATGAAGAATTTATGGACATACAAATATCAATGTGTTTGATTAGGTGGAAATTATATTGTTTGAGTAGGTAGACATGTTTTGACGGCCAAGGAAAAAAATTATCCGAGGTCTTTCTCTGCTAATTTCATTATGCCAACATTTTTGTTGCTGAATGCACACTAAAATCTTTTTTGTTCATATCAATTTTATTCTACTTCATTTTGTATGAAAATCATACTTTTAAAACTCAGTTTTTACTATAAAAATTTTCCCTTAAAACTTTTTTAGGTAAATTTTATGAATAACTAAAATTGATTTCCCAAGTTAAATAAAAAAACTTGTTGAATTATTTTAGTTTTATTAAATTAATACGTAAATAGTATATTTGGCACTAGAGCCATACCCATGAGTCCGAGTGTTGAGTTTTTAAATTATAAAAATTATTACATACAAGGAGATGATCAAGGTTAATGTCAAACTGCAAATCAGGATAGGTAATTATTTTTCAAAAGCTGAATTTATAACCATTGTCTATTTCCTTTTCCTAGGATTTAAGCTTTTGGAAAGTGACTTTCCAACAAGAACTATGATGATAGTATATTTGGCACTAGAGCCATACCCATGAGTCCGAGTGTTGAGTTTTTAAATTATAAAAATTATGACATACAAGGAGATGATCAAGGTTAATGTCAAACTGCAAATCAGGATAGGTAATTATTTTTCAAAAGCTGAATTTATAACCATTGTCTATTTCCTTTTCCTAGGATTTAAGCTTTTGGAAAGTGACTTTCCAACAAGAACTATGATGATAGTATATTTGGCACTAGAGCCATACCCATGAGTCCGAGTGTTGAGTTTTTAAATTATAAAAATTATGACATACAAGGAGATGATCAAGGTTAATGTCAAACTGCAAATCAGGATAGGTAATTATTTTTCAAAAGCTGAATTTATAACCATTGTCTATTTCCTTTTCCTAGGATTTAAGCTTTTGGAAAGTGACTTTCCAACAAGAACTATGATGATAGTATATTTGGCACTAGAGCCATACCCATGAGTCCGAGTGTTGAGTTTTTAAATTATAAAAATTATGACATACAAGGAGATGATCAAGGTTAATGTCAAACTGCAAATCAGGATAGGTAATTATTTTTCAAAAGCTGAATTTATAACCATTGTCTATTTCCTTTTCCTAGGATTTAAGCTTTTGGAAAGTGACTTTCCAACAAGAACTATGATGATAGTATATTTGGCACTAGAGCCATACCCATGAGTCCGAGTGTTGAGTTTTTAAATTATAAAAATTATGACATACAAGGAGATGATCAAGGTTAATGTCAAACTGCAAATCAGGATAGGTAATTATTTTTCAAAAGCTGAATTTATAACCATTGTCTATTTCCTTTTCCTAGGATTTAAGCTTTTGGAAAGTGACTTTCCAACAAGAACTATGATGATAGTATATTTGGCACTAGAGCCATACCCATGAGTCCGAGTGTTGAGTTTTTAAATTATAAAAATTATGACATACAAGGAGATGATCAAGGTTAATGTCAAACTGCAAATCAGGATAGGTAATTATTTTTCAAAAGCTGAATTTATAACCATTGTCTATTTCCTTTTCCTAGGATTTAAGCTTTTGGAAAGTGACTTTCCAACAAGAACTATGATGATAGTATATTTGGCACTAGAGCCATACCCATGAGTCCGAGTGTTGAGTTTTTAAATTATAAAAATTATGACATACAAGGAGATGATCAAGGTTAATGTCAAACTGCAAATCAGGATAGGTAATTATTTTTCAAAAGCTGAATTTATAACCATTGTCTATTTCCTTTTCCTAGGATTTAAGCTTTTGGAAAGTGACTTTCCAACAAGAACTATGATGATAGTATATTTGGCACTAGAGCCATACCCATGAGTCCGAGTGTTGAGTTTTTAAATTATAAAAATTATGACATACAAGGAGATGATCAAGGTTAATGTCAAACTGCAAATCAGGATAGGTAATTATTTTTCAAAAGCTGAATTTATAACCATTGTCTATTTCCTTTTCCTAGGATTTAAGCTTTTGGAAAGTGACTTTCCAACAAGAACTATGATGATAGTATATTTGGCACTAGAGCCATACCCATGAGTCCGAGTGTTGAGTTTTTAAATTATAAAAATTATGACATACAAGGAGATGATCAAGGTTAATGTCAAACTGCAAATCAGGATAGGTAATTATTTTTCAAAAGCTGAATTTATAACCATTGTCTATTTCCTTTTCCTAGGATTTAAGCTTTTGGAAAGTGACTTTCCAACAAGAACTATGATGATAGTATATTTGGCACTAGAGCCATACCCATGAGTCCGAGTGTTGAGTTTTTAAATTATAAAAATTATGACATACAAGGAGATGATCAAGGTTAATGTCAAACTGCAAATCAGGATAGGTAATTATTTTTCAAAAGCTGAATTTATAACCATTGTCTATTTCCTTTTCCTAGGATTTAAGCTTTTGGAAAGTGACTTTCCAACAAGAACTATGATGATAGTATATTTGGCACTAGAGCCATACCCATGAGTCCGAGTGTTGAGTTTTTAAATTATAAAAATTATGACATACAAGGAGATGATCAAGGTTAATGTCAAACTGCAAATCAGGATAGGTAATTATTTTTCAAAAGCTGAATTTATAACCATTGTCTATTTCCTTTTCCTAGGATTTAAGCTTTTGGAAAGTGACTTTCCAACAAGAACTATGATGATAGTATATTTGGCACTAGAGCCATACCCATGAGTCCGAGTGTTGAGTTTTTAAATTATAAAAATTATGACATACAAGGAGATGATCAAGGTTAATGTCAAACTGCAAATCAGGATAGGTAATTATTTTTCAAAAGCTGAATTTATAACCATTGTCTATTTCCTTTTCCTAGGATTTAAGCTTTTGGAAAGTGACTTTCCAACAAGAACTATGATGATAGTATATTTGGCACTAGAGCCATACCCATGAGTCCGAGTGTTGAGTTTTTAAATTATAAAAATTATGACATACAAGGAGATGATCAAGGTTAATGTCAAACTGCAAATCAGGATAGGTAATTATTTTTCAAAAGCTGAATTTATAACCATTGTCTATTTCCTTTTCCTAGGATTTAAGCTTTTGGAAAGTGACTTTCCAACAAGAACTATGATGATAGTATATTTGGCACTAGAGCCATACCCATGAGTCCGAGTGTTGAGTTTTTAAATTATAAAAATTATGACATACAAGGAGATGATCAAGGTTAATGTCAAACTGCAAATCAGGATAGGTAATTATTTTTCAAAAGCTGAATTTATAACCATTGTCTATTTCCTTTTCCTAGGATTTAAGCTTTTGGAAAGTGACTTTCCAACAAGAACTATGATGATATAAAAGCTGTAAAGTGACATTAAATCGCACGCGAAGTGGCTCCTCACACCAGAGTTTTTCTTTTCCTTTCCTAGTGAACCTTCTAATAGCATAATGTAAACTTCTAGATAAAATGGCATTCTTCACTAAAGGTCATCAAGAATTGCGATAATAATTCTCACTTTAATTTAATATAATTATTAAAATCACATAATTTGACCATGCAACAGAATTTCAAAATTTTATTTTGTGCCAATCCCCCCAAAAGAAAGCACAACCCATCTCAAACGGAAACTATTCTAACGAACCTGTGACTTTTTTAGTCAAATTTTCTAAATGACATGGAATTGACAAATATTCTATTAATGCTATGGCTCGCAGAGATAACTAATATCAGCAAACTTTTAGACCTTAATTAACTAAACGAAGATTTTAATGTAATATTAATAAAGCGTCACTGATAATTCAAGTCACTATGACGACTATCTAATTATTACATATATAATAACTTTCATATGGAACTTATTGAATTACAAGTTATTACATAATAATTTTCATACACACTCATATATATATAACGGCGTGAGAAATGTTCATGAACCAATGGTACCAATGGTAATTTAGGTCTTTCAATTATAAATATAATTTAAATTAGATATAAAATAAAAAAATAAAAAAAATAAAAGTCCGGACCACATCCGACCGATCTAACCAGCATACAGCCACATTTGATAGCCTATGCAAAATACGGCTATTGTTGGGTGGATCTAGCCACTTACAATTTTTTAAGCTTTCGGCTATTATGGCGATCAGTAACTACATCCAGACAAGTGTGCCCAGATCTAGCCGTGCTCTGATTGAAGGCGTTCCGATCCAATTGGCCAGATCCGTTTGCCAATGACCAGAACGTGTGCTTTTTTTTTTTTTTTTTAAATCGGCCACTAAGTCAGATTGGTTGGATCCAATCGAGGGACGGTTAGATACCTGACTGGATTTGGCTGCTAGCAGTCGATTGGTTAATGGTATACGATTTTATTTTATTTTTATTTTTTGTAAAACTTGATTTGGGTTGCCTTTGTGAATAGACTAGCCCGATTAAGTTATGCACAAGAAGGTTTTTAAGCTGTGGATAAGGAAACTTTTATA
>JAVDBV010056099.1:0-11891 GCA_032619315.1 Piper longum
CACTAATCCAGAGCCCGCTTTGACTGTCACGACATCCTCTGCATGGTACGTGCAGTCGATTTCTCCATCTCTTTTCACACTAAAAGCTCGATAAAAATATATAGGCCTGGGAAGGGATTTATAAAATAGGCTCGAAGGCAACTTGCTGTGGATCTCATTTTCGAAATCATTCTCGAGGGATTTCATCCTCGAGGGTTATTATTCCGGAAAACAAGTCGGTTAAATGACCCGAGTTAAGTGGGATCCGATAAAACGCCACTTAACTCGTCCTGCAGTCATAATCAAATATACAATAGAAAGGGCGTAAAACAAAAGCGAGTCCTAACATACCTGGTAGAAGCTCCAAGCGTGTCATCACGCCTAGGCGGTAAGCTCGTACTCCGTACCTACACATTAAAGCTAAATACTCACGCCCAATAACTAAATGATGCATCAAACTAGTCCTAATTATCACACTCAAAACAAAATCATAATCAAACAACTCAAAAATTATTAATGTAAATAGTTTTAAATCATCGTATTAATATCAATTTTATTGTGCTTTTCTAAATTACTTCGAAATCAACTATCATGCTCAATTATCATGACCAGACTCGATCTATCTCATTAGATCATTTACTATTCATCCCATACTCAATCACATCATGCAACTTATCACTTCATTCACATTTAGGCATTTATCATATCAATTACTCAACCCTAGCATGCTCTCTAACAATCATCAATTTTAAATAACAAACTTGGAGGTAATTATACCTCGCGTCGTCGGCAATTAGTGACGGTTAGAGTTTCGTTGTGTGCGTCTCGAACCTCGAATTTGGCGCTCAATGGCATCCAAAGCTCGATCAGGTTCGACCGGGTGAACTCCGCGGAAGATCCGGCAAAATCCGTCAATCCGGTTTTCCGACTAGTTTCGGCGGTTTTCCGGCTACTTTTCGACTATTTTCCGGCAAGAGTCGCCGAAGGCGTCTACTGGTAGGATAGGGGCCGTATAGGCTACCATCGAAACCAGCTCGACAAGCCCGATGCGTCTGTGGCATCGATGCTACCAATGGAGGCGGCGGCTCGCCGAAAAATGGGAAAACAAGGCAGCCGCGGTGGGTGGCTAGATCCGGCCGACCACGGCGGCGATCGGCTCCGATTCTGATCGGGGATGGTCGCTGGGTGGTTGGTGATGGCGAGGCAGCCACTGGAAGCGCGACGCAAGGGAGTGGCTTTCGCGCGTCGTGGAGGCTGGGTGACGGCTGGGGCTGGCCAGGGCGGAGCGGGGCCGGTCGGCGGTTGGGCGGTGCCGACAATGACGGCGGCGGCCACACATGGGGGAGTGGAGCTAGGGTTTGGAAGAAGAAGGCGTTGGGGGAGAAAAAAAGGGGCTCGGTGGCAAACTTGTAATAATACTTGACTCGACTCCGTCTCATGTCAAAATAATTATTTACTCGTAATAAGTTCTAAAAATAATTCAAAAAAATCGAAAAAAATCCCATAAAATAAAATAAATGCTAAAACACCATAATGACACGTTCTATAACCATCAATCCACCTATGTTGCCCGTAAAGCATCCTAACGCGGTAAACAGTCTAAAACTATTTCTACGATCAAACAGCATGATAAAAAAAAATTGTACTGCATACTCTCATATATTCTAATAACTCATTCTTTTCTGCTGCATTCATGACGTTATCATCATATACTTGGGTACGCACTCATAGCTCATACGCGCGAACGACATCGGCTCAATACGCATGTTCTGAAACATACTCGACTCGAAAAGGACAGTCGAACCGACTGGTTCTGAATATAAAACCCTAACTTGAATCATGGGTTTTACACACTCAACCCTAGCTCTACCCATTTATTTCCAGTGATGTCCCTCGATCTCGGATGTTTTTCACTTTAGCGCTGCTGTCACTCGACCCGCCGCCGGTGTAACACCCCAAATCCGGTTCATGCTCGTGAACCGAACCGGCATGTTACGGGGCCCGGTTAGGTTGGCTAACCCGAACCCAACTCGTACGAATCCAATCTCGGCATTTTAAGATGAAGATACGGGTTGTCACGCATGCATGAATGTATAAAACCCTAACATGATACTACATGAATGACAAGCACATCAAATCACACACCAATACAATAACGATAAAATTAATGAAAATTCTAAAATATAACGGACAAAGTTTCCCCTAAAAATGCAATTAGGGGCCACCCTGTCAAAATAATATACATAAACGTATATGCATATATCAACAATTTTATTCATCCAAAATCTACATACTGTAAACTCTTTCTTTGATTCTTGGGTCTCAGCCCTCTATTCATTTTTCTCGTCATGGCATCAGGCCTTGGCAGTTTATCACATCATCATGCTCTTCATTTCTTCTCATCAGTTCATATATAATAAAATCATAAACGAAATATTAAACAATCATCACCAAACATATGTGTGTGTGCGGAAGACCTCATTACTCCTCCGTCCAGCTGGCGCATCCATTTTGTACTCGTCACCTACATATAGTACAAAAACGTCAGTAACAAACGTTACTGGTCCAAAATATAACTAATAACAAACTGGCTATGAGAGCAAACTCTCATATGAAAGAAAAATTCATAAACTCCTCATGAACTCTCTGAAGGGCATCTACTAAGGAGCCACTGGGCTACAGACCAGGTAGCATCCCGAACTAACTTAACTGCTGCTACTATTGCCACCCTCGGTATTTTCTTCATTTTCTGGTCTCAATCCTAAGCCCTCTCCTTACCTTCATATTTCTCCTAGCCTTGAGCACGAAGGCCGAGTATTCTCAGGCAGTCGCCATCAGTACCCTTTGAACCACAAGTCATGATATGCGCTGTACTAAACAGTACCCGTAAACCTCCACGTTCTCCGGATGTAAGGAACTCAAACGCAGAGTTGTCAGGATCCCTCGGGAATGGAACAGTCTACTGGCACTAATCCAGAGCCCTCTTTGACTTTCACGGCATCCTCTGCATGGTACGTGCAGTCGATTTCTCCGTCTCTGATCTCACTGAAAACTCGATAAATATATATATAGGCCTGGGAAGGGATTTATAAAATAGGCCCAAAGGCAACTTGCTATGGATCTTATTTTCGAAATCATTCTCGAGGGATCTCATCCTCGAGGGTTATTAATCCGGAAAACAATTCGGCTAAATAACCCAAGTTAAGTGGGATCCGATAAAACGCCACTTAACTCGTCCTGCATGTCATACTCAAATATACAATAGAAAGGGCGTAAAACAGAAGCGAGTCCTAACAGACCGGGTAGAAGCTACAAGCATGTCATCGCGCCTAAGCGGCGAGCTCCTACTTCGTACCTACAAATCAAAGCTAAACACTAATGCCCGATAACTAAATGATGCATAAAACCAACATGATCAATACACAAGGCAAATCATCATCAATCGAGCAATTCAATAATCATTAATATAATAATTCTAAGTCCTTATATTCATGCCAATTGTATTATATTTTCCTAGATTACATCCTAATCACTTATCATGCTCACCCTCGATATATCTCATTAGATCACTTAGCTGTTCGTTCGCACTTAATCAAATCATATCACTTATCACTTCATCAGTACTTAATCACCTCATTATCAATTAATGAATCACTAATCATAACTACTACTCAATCCTAGCATGCTGTACTAACAATTATCAATTATAATTAATCAAATTAGGATAAGAGGTAATTATACCTTGCGTCGTCGACAATCGGCGACGGTTAGGGTTTCGTTGTACGTGCATCTCGAACCTCGAATTCAGCGCTCCACGGCATCCGAAGCTTGACTGGATTCGACTGAGTGAACTCCGCGGAAGCTCCGGTGAATTCCAGCGAATTCCGCCAATTCTGGTTTTCCGGTGAGTTTTGGTGGTTTTCCGGCGGGTTTAGCAGTTTTCTGGTGACTTTCCCGTGGTTTTCCGGCGATAGTTGCCGGCGGCGTCTACTAGCCGGAAAGTTGTCGTGTTGGGTACAATCGGAACCGTCTCGACGAGCCCGACACATCTGCGGTGTCAGCGTGGCCGACGGAGGCGGTTGCTCGCCGGAAAATGGCAAAAATAGGACCGCGGCTATGGGTGGCTAAATCCGGTCGGCCAGGGTGGCGATCGGTGGCGCTCTGGTCGGGGAGGGTCGCTGCTAGGCGCGGCGATTCCTAGCGTTGCGGTGACATATAGCGGCCGGGGTCGGTTGGGGTGACACGGCGATGGCGTGGTGGGGCGGAGCGGCGCCGGTTGGCGGCCGGGCAGCGCCGACAGCGACGGCGGCGGCCTCAAATCGGGCGGCACTAGGGTTTGGAAGAAGGAAACATCGGGGGGAAAGAAAAGAGTGCTCGGTGGCAAAGTTGTAAATAACACTTGACTCGACTCTGTCTCGAGTCAAAATAATTATTTACTCGAAATAAATTCTAAAACAAATCCAAAAAAATCGAAAAAAATACCATGAAATAAAACAAACACATAAAAATCAAAATGACATGCTCTATAACTATCAACCCGCCCAAACTACCCGTAACGTGTCATAACGCGGTAAACGGCCTAAAACTATTTTTACGATCAAGCTGCATAAAAATAAAAAACCATACTGCATACTTCCATATATTCTGATAGCTCATTCTTTTCTGCTGTATTCATGACGTTATCATAATATACTTGGGTACACATGACCCCTCATAGCTCATACACGCGATTGGCGTCGGCTCAGTACACATGTTCTGAAACATACTCAACTCGAAAATAACGGTTGAACCGACCGGTTCTAAATATAAAACCCCGACTCAAATCATTGGTTTTACAGTCGGCGAGTCTCCGAACCTTCCTCTGCCACCACACCGGCACCCCCATGACCGCCTCGTGGCTAGCTTTCCAGCCGTACCTGTCACGACCACCAGCGCCGCGGTAGTCGCCGCTGGTGAGGGAGTTTTTGGAGCCGGCCTACACCACCGTCGCCACCGTTTGGGTCCTTTTTCGGCTCCGGAGAGCCACATTCAGCCGATCCGACTGCCCAAATGGCTTCGCCTCCCCTAGATCTACATTTTGAGACTGACATTGACCTTCGCCGTGGCCACGATTGCCACCGGCGACGCTGCGACACATGGCGGTGATGCCGCCCTTTTCTGGCCATTTTCCGGCCAGCCAGCGCCCAGACTCCACCATTCATCACTGCCATTCACCATCATTGCCCTCTCCTCTATCGATCCTGACCGGTGGCAACCCCAGCCGCCCCACCGTCGGCGTTCTTCGGCATTGGGCATCGCCGCCCCTTGTTCGGCCTGTTTACCCACTGGCCCACGATTGAGTCTAACAGCTTTGACCGCGTCTGCCTACCCATGTTCGTGTCTGCCATGCTAGACTGAGTCCACCAGCCACCAGCCCATGCCGAGTCCGCCGTCCCATTCAGGTGCACTCAGTCAACCCAGCCCATTTTCTGGCCAAGTTCAGCTAATTTTTGGACATTTTTTGCATCGTTTTTCTGTAATTCGAAAAGTTCTATATTAGTTTGGATACATATTCACATGATTTAGCATGATTGGATGTTATGATGGTTTTTCTTTATTTATTATTTTATTAATTAATTAATTAATTGTTTATTCATTATTATTTATTTATTTTTATTTATATGTTTATCATATATGATGAATGTTCACATGATTATTTGTTATTATTAACATTATATTTACTTATGAATATTTGTCTTATTATGTGTACAAAATTGTGTGTGTGTGTGTGTGTGTATATATATATATATATATATATATATATATTATTTATTATTTATTTGTTCGCATTGTGTATATCATTATTTATTTATATTTAATTATGTATTGTTGTGTTGTATGACTATGATATTATTAATAGTCATTATTAATTAGTATTAAGTATTTGTTTGTTTATTTATTTATTTATTGAATTATTATAGATTTATTTATTTATTTATATGTTACTAACATGAGTATATATTGATATTTACTTGTGTTTACCTGTATATTTATACAGTATTATTATATTATTATTTTATGATTAGAGTATTGTTCATGTTTATGTACTTATTATTTATCTAATTATCTACGAAAGTATTTTCTTTGTTTATTTATCTATTTATTATTAATTATTATTGTGTCAATTTGCGTGCCACATGTTTATTTATAGGTTTGTAAGTATTGTTTTCTTTGTTGTGATGTATTGATGTTATGAGCACACTCCAGGAACATGCATCATATAGAGAAATTAGTATTTTACTTAGTGTACTTAGAAGTGGTTTCCGATGTAGGCTTCCAAATCCGAGCTCGCTGTAGATGTGCAGTATGCTTGGAGCTTGGACCACAGGTCCGTAAGACTATCCTTCTCAACTGGACTCCTTGTGTATAAGATTTAATCGCGTTTTAAACATAGGACGTCATCAGCGGTGTTTTATCGGTTCCCTCCGATGTTGGGCCATTTAGCCGCATTTTTACACTTGTTAATAAAACTACAAGGATGAGATCCCTTGTTGGTCTTCGAACTTTAGCTCCAGAAATTTATTATACAAGCCTCATCCCTAAGCCTATTATATAAGTACACGCATTTTTATGGATTTCACGAATAAGAAAATGAGTGGTATGGAGATATGTATGGACCGTACTAATACTTCTTCAAACCATGAGGTAGTGCGGGTGTATGATGGTACTACGTAATGAAGTGCATTTCTGGAAAATGTGGCACTAACTTAATTGTTCCTTTTGCCACTCGAGTACAGTGGCGGGTGATATGGAAGGTGCGAGGGCGTAAGCGCTGTATGTATGTATGATTATGATTATGAGCGGTGCATATGAGCTGGCATTAGTTAAGTATGTTTGTTTACTACCCGGTGTGAGACAATTCTTGAAGTGTCATATGTTGTCGTGGGTAATGGAATACCTATTTGCCAGTTTGTATTAGTTATTTTTGGACCAATAACATTCATTACTGACATTTTCATATAATGTATGTTGGTCACGCAAATCCTGAGTCGACTTTGGTGCGAGGACAAATAGATACTACACACACTTGAGCTCAACATAATATTTATTTTCATGCATTTATTTATATTTGATGTGTTTTGATGCTTACTTGATAATGTCTTCCATTCTCATGACACCAAGAAGGATGTTTCGATCTGTTTTATCGATCGAGTCGTATCGACCAACAACTTTCAACATGACTTGACTCGATCACGATATTTCTAATTCGGTTCTTAAGTGAACTAAAATTGGGGTGCTACATTATAAAAATAGGTATAAAGTGTGCCAGTTTTGTCAACTCATCAATGACAACCCATACTGCATCCATCTATCATCTGAAAGGGAGTAGATGTGTGACAAAGTCGCACGTGATGCAATCCCACTTCTAGTCTGGTGGTGGCAATGGCTGAAACAAATCGCCTAGTTTCTGGTGCTCAATCTTGACCTGTTGATAAACAAGACATCGCGACACAGTGTCGAAGACATCCTTCTTGAGCCCTGGACACTAATAAGATCGGCACAAGTCATGATACATCTTCACGGAGCCCCAGGTACACAATTGATAATCTTCTTACTGCATTAAGATTCCCATAATCACTAAAACTCAGTGCATTATAGATTATTATTTTTCTGTATACAATGCATGTTTAAAATATTTCATGCTGCTGTATTTGATGACTTCTATGATCTAGGCAAAATTTATGGGTAAAAATGCAAGAACTAGTATCTTGCAGAATTAACTCATAATAAACCTGTGCTTTTTGGGAAGTAATAGGGAAATGTGAAAATGACAGAAGAATTGTATAAGCGATTATAGCTAGATCATCCAATTGGAGTAATTCCAAGGGTTTATCAAGGTAGCATATATTTAAAGGATTTGGTTTGAGAATATAAGGACTAAGTACTTTAAATGTACTAGAAGATGGCTTCCTAGATGGAGTAGGAGTGTATCCTGGATCAAACATAATCTCAGTTCGTTTAGGAAGTAAATCCTTACCTTGTTTATTTCTATTTGTACTCGGGACATTTTTGTAAGCATGAGAATTGCCTTTATCCATTATACCCCCTACAAAAATTTATGAGTAAGAAAATTATGGAGAATTAGTATCACCCTTAATATATTCAATATCAAAATAAAATATTGCTAATGGAGCTTGCCACTGGGCAAATATATGTTTAGATGCTAAAAATTTTACATTTTTTTCTAAAATATCTTTAGCTTCTTTGCAATCAGTTCTTAATAAGAACGGTATAGTATAAATCATCATGAAATTTTAAAATAAAATTTACAATACTTAACATTTATTTTAATAGTAGAACATTTCTTTTGAGTGGGATTCCATAAACCTGAAAAAATATGAATTACAACTTTTTTATTGTTAATATCTTGTTTAAGGTTACACCTAAAACCAAGCTTAAACGCATCAGCTTCAACTATCTTTAAAGCAAGAGGATCTGCTAAACATAAACAAGGAAAAAATTTAATTTTTTGTTTAATATTTTGAACAACTATTATATGTGCAACAGGCCAAGATGGGGGGGTTCGTTTTATGTCTTTGCATAGTAGTTTTCAATCTTTAGCCAGATCTTTATAGAAATTTGATACATAATTTAGACTACAAAGGAAGCGTTGTAATTGGGTTTTATCACTAAGTTCATCAAGAAACTTAGAAGAAAATTCAATAACTCGTTGAATAGGTCTAATATATCCTTTCTCAATTTCGTGTCCTAAATATCTTATGTTTGTTTGAACTAAAACCATTTTTCTTTTAGAGAAAACAATTCTATTCTGTTTTGCTATTTTATGAAATTGAGCCAAATGTAAAAAATGTTGATGTATATTATCTAAATAAATTAATACATCATCTATGTAGACAATTATAAAACTGACATATGGATTAAATATATAGTTCATAATCTTTTGAAACTCAGAAGGTGCATTATTTATCTAAAAGACATGACATTCCATTCACATTGTCCAACTGGAACATTAAAGGTTGTTTTATATCGATCCTTCTCATGAATCTGAATTTGCAAAATCCAGATTTTAAGTCAAATTCACTAAATATTTGGGCTTGGTATAATATTTTAATAAATTTATTTTATTAGGTATTAGATACCTAATCCATTTTAAAACTCTATTTAACGGTTTATAACTAATAACTAACCTAGGTGCTCTTCTTTCAACATATGATGCTTTATACACATAAAAGGCAGACCAAGACTAAGGAATTAATTTTATATTGATGAGATTTTGTCTCATTTTGATAGTATTGAACCAACTTTTTATTGATTTGAATTGGTCGTGTTGTTCTAGGAATTTGGGATTCATGAAGGGAAGAGTTACCTCTTGTATCTAATCTTTAGATGTTGATCATTAGTAGTAGATAGTGCTTGTGTTGTCTTTTCGTAATATCAGGTAGGAATAAAACCTTCTCTTATAATATTACGATCAACACCGGTATCAACTAATGCTAATATTTCTAAAGTCAATTCTTGATTGATTACTATCTTAATCTTGAGAACTTATTTTCTTAAAATTGTTTGTTCATTAATGTTTAGATATTCTTGAGGAACGTTGATGATTCTCCAAGACTATATTCTGAATCTTCAAATAATTTGAGGTTAGAGTCATCATCTTCTTCTTTTTCATTTGCCAATTCTAAAATTTCTATTCGTCTTCTAAATTGTACTAATTCAGTCTTTACGAAATTAATTTCAGTCCTTAAATTCTCTATTGACAAAAGTTTATCTTGTTTTAGTCTTCATAAAAATTCTGTCATAGTATAAGCAAAATTCACAACTGCTTCAACTTTTGGTTTTAATTTCTTTTCTTTACTAGGGGCTATGACCTTTTCTGTTACATCTCTTTGTTGTTTCTTATATTCTATAGAATCAATTAGATCTAAGAGAATAGATTCCCATGCTGTAATCATATTAATACTTAGACCATTAAGATTCGTAATGGCATTATAATGATTACATTCACAAGCAAAATCAGAATAAAAGGTGTAATCATTGGAGACAAGTTCATCAATTTCTAATGCGTATATTTCAAAATCTTTATCACCTAATAATTTATATTAACTTTATTTTTATTCTTTAGGAATATTTAAATTTTTTAATTTTCTTTCATTGTTTACATTGACTACGTGTATGTCCAGGTTGACCACAATCCCAACATATAACAGGTTTAGAACTGGCAGGTTTCCTTTTGGTAGTTCCTTTAAAAGGTTTATGTTTTGGTTTGTGACCTTTATCTTCCTTCTTAAGAGTTTTTCTAAATTTTCTCTTATTTTGGAATAAAAGATTTTCTATTACTATTTACCTTAGGTGGAGGTATAGGGAAAGGAGAAGTACCAAATTGATGACAGAATTCTCCTTACTCTTTCTTTCCTAACATCTTTTGCTTCTTTAATTGATTTTTTAAAATTTAAGTCATTATATAATGCTAATTCTTCAGAAACAACATCATTAATTAGTTTTCCTAAGGTAAACTTCCAATAAAGAATAGTTCCATTATTTTAACTTCTTAATTTATTTCGAATGAGCTCAGCAAATAATGGAGGTAAACCTGAAATAAATCTTTCTTTCTAAAAGTTTAAGGTATTTTGAAAGAGTAAAGATAAAAATATATCTTTTTACTATTTAAAATGAGTCATAGATGGACATTTTGAATTCATAAGTAACTCCTGTGTCTGCTCTTTGAGAGTATTTGTATCTCCTACAAAATGATACAATATAGTAGTTATTAACATACATATAGCATCTTCCCGAGGCTGATTTTTATGGGGATCAATTTTTACTACTCGAAGGATTTCTAAATTTTGGGGTTGGGTAAGATAATGATTCCACCATCCCTTTAATCGTCCTGAAATCCGGTAGTAATGAATTTTGCGATTTGTCTGTCTTGATTATCTGCAATTCTAAATATAGTAGAATATATTAACATATTATGTAAAGTAATGATAATATGGTATTCAAACTATCCGTCAATATTCCATTCATAGACGGATTTGCTATCATAGGACAAAGCTGAATTCATTGCATTTTCTTCAAATAAAATTGGGGCTGGCATTGGTCTCGGATAATAATGTCTTTCAGGTGGAAGGGGTTGTTGTTGTACGAGTGGTTTTGTCATCTCCATTCTATCTATTCTAAATTGGTTAACCAAATCTTATATTGAATCTGACTCTTCATTAATAACTTTAAGAGATTCATTTATCTTAAGGAACATATTCATTTAGTTAATTTATCTAAAAAGTTATAATTTAAGGACATATTAGTATTAAATCCTTTATTAGACATTATTGGAGGTTTTATTAGAATTGGCTTAGTTTTTTCCTCATTTACAGTAATATTCTCTTTTCCTTTATTTCTTAGCATCGATTTGTCCTCAAGTTGAGAGAAATGAGAAGCAATAGTTTGTAAATGTAAATGAGTATAATTATTTTATTTAGTTACTGTGGCTATATCCTCATTAGTTACTTTCTTCTGATAATTTTACAAAGGAAGTAGCTTCAATGTTTCCATATGGGCTGTTGTCAAGAGGAAGATGCTTACTTGTAACTATTTTCCCATCATATGTATCCCAAGTCCTTGTTTCTTTAGAAACTCGAATTTTAGGACAATTTCATATTGTAACCAAGTTATAAATGAAAGCCCATATCCTATTAAACTTAAATAATTATAATATAATTCCTTATAATCATTTAATTGCTTAGCAGAGAAAGTTTTAAAATATCAGTTTCTAAATTCAATTTGTTTATCTAATTTAAATTCTTTAGAACACTTTTCCTATTAGGAATAAACCACTAAGTGTTTATTTTAAATTCCAACACACACACACACACACACACACACACACACACACACACACACACACACACACA
>JAVDBV010056106.1:5248-21303 GCA_032619315.1 Piper longum
AATACTAAGATATAATGACAAAATGTGAAACATAAATAGATGCACAGGTGGGCTGAGACTCAAGTTTTCAGAATGAGTTATAGTAGATCAGATCGTGTGAATAAAGCTGTTGATATATACATACTTATATGTCTGTACTTATATTATTCGGAGAAGATGGCCCTTACTGTACTTTCAGAAGAGACTCTGCCAGTCTTAATTTAAAATTTTATTTGAATTTATTAAAGTCGTAATTTTCGTATAAATTGAATATCTAAGTCATCTATGTAATATTTTGCTAGGGTTTGATACATTCATACATGTATGATAAGTCGTAGCTTAATCTTAAGACGTCGAGATTGGATCCGTACGAATTGGGTTCGAGTTAGCCGACCTAATCGAGGCCCATAACATACCAGTTCAGTTGACAAGCGTGAACCGGATTTTTGATGTTACACAACTACCTCTCCCTCCCTCGAACAGTGGGTATAATTGTGGGTTGTGTTGCTTTAAGATCAAACAAGCTAGTAACTTATACAACTTGCTGCGAAGCAAAAAATTAAAGAAACTATTTTGAGATGGAACAAGTAACTCTTAATTGTAAGTTCTACAACCATGTAAGAAAGTAATGCATGAAAGCTGAAATCACTATATAAGTTGATAAACAACAATAACAATAACGAAACTAAAACATAGTGCAAGCATCTGCACCTATTTTTCCGATGGCCGAAGTTCCATATATAATATAAAATCAGCCAGTAATAACACCAGCAAGCACATCACTTTTTCCGCGAGCATAGATGGTGTAAACAAGACGAATGGCATCTAACCACCCATCTACTGCTTCCCATGTATCAGCAACCTGAGATCCACCACATTAGAGAAAACTGAAGACTAAACTTCTGCAGCTGTTATAAATAGAACACAAAGATATAGATTCAACCAGAAAGGCAATAAAAAATGCAAATACAGATATAACCAACACCTATAAAAAAGCATAAAAACATGTCTCATGTGATTCGTCCAGAAAGACTCGGGCAAAAGATGGTAATAAAAATGCTAATACACACAAAACACCCATATAAAGCATAAAACCACGTCTCCTGTAATTCGTGCAGAAATACATGGCGAAAAGATGAGCAAATTTTGGCAAACTAAGCTTTCCATGATTACTTGAGTTCTACAATTACAATTCCACTGGTAATGCCGCTATAGATTTAAGTAGCTGTGCTCAACCTTGATGCATACAACCATAACATTGATATCTGAAAACTTGACAGTCAAAGCCAATCAACAAAGATCAGATTATTAGATAGCGTTTGCCATAAACAAATTTATCCAAAACTTACCTGTTCACTATTTTTTACTAGTCACAATCTGAATTCTCTCATTTGACAACACCACAAATATTAAACATGTTAATTAGTTTGCATAATTACTTGACAGCTTACCAAATAAATCGGTCCTCTGATTGTGTCAATGCTGAAACCAGCACCAGGAGGCAGAGTAAGATCTGCACATGCAGAAACGGACACAATATCTGGAACCTCCACTTTTATCACTGGGTTTTCCACAGTTGCTTGCAACTTTCCAGATGGGCTTTGAGATAATTGCTTTTGTTCAACTTTAATCTACATATAATTAATGTCAGGATTTAGTGCAAAAACCTGAACTTCACAATACTATCTGCATCATCTTTAGGCAAGGGGAGAGAAAATCAAAACATTGTGAAAAAGCTGTGTAAGTAATTTGATAAGAGCAGGTATAAACAGAGATTAGAGAATCCACCTGGAGAAGCCCTTCATGGTTCAACACAAACTGAGATCTTTTCCAATCACCATGAGGCGCCACTGGATCTCCAACAGGTGGTGCAATCAAATATCCTACCTTGAGGTATGGCAATGGAAGCTATCAACATAGAAAAAAACCTGGTCAACAGATGATCACGGTAATTAACTACGTCAGAGACACAGAAGGTAACCACAAGTTCATATTTCATATCATCATTTCTTTCTATATGCAGGCCATTAATCAAGATAATCTGCAGTTGTTGCAGCCACGAAGTATAAAAATGCATGTGCATGTCCATACAAAGTTTGAAACACATGGAAACAACTGTTCCATCTAAACGCACAGTTCTCTACCTGTGGAAAAATCGACCAACATTTTTCATGGAGTTCATGCCTATGATGTTATCTAGTAGAGTAGAATTGAACCACATCAAAGACTTCTGTTGAGCTCACTACTCATACATGGATGGAAAACAACTTCAACCGCACCATTTTTGCCAATTTAAAAAATAAATTAGTAGTCGTTTTACAAAATTCAATATTCAAGATTCATATCATGTACTGACCATAGAGCGCACAAGCCTCAAAGCACTACGATAAACCTGTGAGAAAGGATACATGTCAAGATTAATGTAAAGAATGAGACAATACCAATTCAGCAAATATCTACTGCAAATTTTGAACAAACTAGAAGTAAATTCCCAAAAACTTGTCCAACCAGTGTAAATAGCTAAAATGGAAAATATAGGTAAAATGCAAGTCTGTCATTGTCAGATTGAAAAAAAAAAAAGAGTGTCCTTATGTTTGCTAATTAGTCGTCTGTGCAAAATTAATGTGAGCAACAACTACCAACTATCAAAGTCTGAAAAAATACATTAAAGAAATAATAACGAATGAAAATCAAGACTCCACGTCAAAGCAAATGACTAGCACAATTACGCTTAGTACAGATATTCTCATGCATGCTTTTGTCTTATTTTAAGGAGGATAGCGCAGATTGAATTTTCCAAGATATTAACTACTATTATTATGGTACAATTATGACTTTGAATCTTAAGGTACTTTTTTGGCACACATGCAAAACAAGTTTATGTTGTTGAGATCACATATTATGTAGACAGATAAAACAGAAAAGCAAGCTAAAATGCATGAAAAATGTGGAAGTTCCACGAGAGGAGATGAGTTTCGCATATTCTAATCAAATTCAAACACAA
Source organism: Piper longum (assembly GCA_032619315.1). Taxonomy (NCBI): domain Eukaryota; kingdom Viridiplantae; phylum Streptophyta; class Magnoliopsida; order Piperales; family Piperaceae; genus Piper; species Piper longum. Next base: position 8,232 of record JAVDBV010056106.1, read on the forward strand.
ATCTAACTAGGGAGCTAAAATAAATTAGATATGTACTCCTATGTAAACAGTAGCAACAATTATGTTTTTCACTTTGCTTATCAATTGTACTTCCATCATCATCAGCATATCTCAACCTTATCAATTGAATTCTTTCTTCATAAAATAAAAAAGAACAACCACTTGGCAAAAAACAAGAAAGGAATTACAATTAATCTATATTAAAAACTCTTATCAATAAATATATGCTAGCTCATAGTCAGATGCCAGACTCAAAGCTTAACAGTTTATTTTAATATGACAACTAAAGCTCCAATCTACCGAGTAGTTTGGTTTTAAAGCATGAGCGGCAGCAATATATATTGCTGATTGGCTATAGAGCTCATTGGGAGAAACATTCTTCGTGCTAGAAGGCCTTCCAGTTCTTACTGTGTCCTCTGCTAGCCCATACTGCAAAATTAGATAAGAAATAACTTTTAACAAATATTTTTCTATGACACAATCACAACCCAAATAGAACAAAATAAAAACAGTGCAACCAACTCAATTAGTTGTAAAAGGCAAAAAAGTAAAACAGTGGCAATGCATCAACCAGAACAGTGCCAAGATTGTAGATAGCACGGTGAAAATCATATTGTAACTGAATTGCTGCTCGGAACTGTTCAACAAAAAGTAAACAGAAATGTTATTAGCTGATTATAATAACCATATAAATTACGAGTAAAATTTCTAATTACCCATCTACTTAATCAATACCTTATGAATTGCAGTTCTGACAATAGTCTGCTTTTCTCGAGCAGGTACAATGGCACTAAGCTCCTATTTTATTGGAAATTAAAAAAAAAAAAGTCATGAGCATTTCATCCACATATTTCGACTGTCTAACAATTGTTCAGATAATACTAAGGTCAAACAAGTAATTCATCTTCTACTGTAATCTAAGACCAAAAAAATAAATTGGGTGGTTGCCTATAATGGACACTTGGAAAGGAAAATAACACCATTAAGATAAATGATTTCTATAAGCATCATAATGGTTTTACCCTAAAATTTGTAAATAGCAATCTAAATCCTTTAGAATGAAAAATATTACCTGCAGCGCAAGCCCCCAATTATTAAGAGCCTGTCACAAAGCAACAGAATGATTAGATGCAGAATGCATTTATCTCTTATTGTTAAATATCATTGACGGGTTTTACGAAGGGTACTAAAAGTGATGGAAGCTGAAGACTCAAACACCGACAAATTAGTTGCAGATAAATGCATGGCTGTAAAATTTTTTATTTTCATCTCATTCACATTTGTGGAAACCATTTGACGTATGTACTAGTTCCCCCAAGCCCACATATACAGATTATGAATAAGAGATATTCTATCAACTCTATCAAATAATATAACTTTCGTTGAAGAAAATATTTAGTGATTCCCTTTCCTAGCAATTTAAGTTTTTGGGACAAGTGGTTAGACCATCTAAAATTTACATAATATCATATCAAAGGTCTGGGGTGGGGTTTGAATCATGTTGGCGATATATACCCAGAGAAATGTTAATTTACCTCATGTTGTGTCTAAAGGACCATTTGCCCCATGTTTGTTGCCCATTTGCCCTGTTGTGTTTATTCATGTGTTAAGTCTTAAAAAACTGCTTGCACGTGAGGAGGAGTGCTCTATGTTATATCCAATGGACTATTTACCTGTTTTTGTTCACTTGCTAAGTTTTAAAAATCTATTTGCACATGAGGGGAAGTGTTAAAGTAAATATTTAGTGGTTCTCTTTCCTAACAGCTTCAGCTTTTGAGAAAAGTAGTTAGACCATTTAAAATTTAAAACTATAAATGAAATCTGGCTTACTAAAATAAATGACAAAAAAGTATCACTATTTCCAATTTTAGTCTCAAAAAATTAGAGATATGGCTATTGCTTACATACTTGAGGACTATTCCAGTTGAGTTGCACAGCTCTTTCATAATTTTTTGTTGCCTGCAAAAGAAAATATAAATAAGTCATACTCGCCAAAATATTTTATTATTTAACAAGCAATCAAAAGTGGCTATTGACATTCAAAGTGCATGATAAACAGATGATTGCTACTTAACTAATACATGTAAATATATTCCAAAAAAAATGTAATCAGCCCTAGCTATGTACATTACAAGTAAGAAAGCAAAAAGAGGTGGTATATGCTAAATGCTATTTTTTATTCTCCGGCAAACAAGAAGCCAAAGCAAACAGGACCCTATACTCTAGCATTAAGTACAGTGTTTACAAGTTTCACTTTGGTAGCCGATGGACATGGTTGGGTAGAGTTAAAACACAGAATTCATTTAAAAAACTAAACAATGGAAAGAAGAAACTAAAAGAATTCACCAACAGATTGAGCCAATCGTTTATCGAATTGGAATAATATATGCAATAGAAGAAGTAACCCAAGACCTTAAAAAAATACACCAAGTAAAAATAGTATTAATGATTATCTTTTACTTTTGGTTAACATATATTGTCATAGTTCTCTTTTTTAGCTTTCAATTTCTTCCTAATTGGAAATTTACTTTCCAAATTTCCCAATTTAATTTGATGCAGGACACATTTACTTTATCAACGAATCTTGAGTCTAAAAAACATGTGCTATATTAAGCAACAAGCCTATTAATAATGATATTTTTGAGTGTGGTGGAAATCAAATTTTAACTCCAATTGTCAAGTCCCCAGAGTATTGGTGTCAAGAACAGCATATGTCTTCAAAACAATAGTATTTATTTTCATATGGATCAACCCAAGTGAAAGTTAATGGGCCCAAATTATCTCATTCAAATAATTAACCCAAGTTGATGATTTATAGTCACATCCACATCAATATATTAGATCTTAACTTAGTAAATATTAGATATGGAACTAATTTTGTGGGATCTTATAGTCCACCCACCATTAGAAAATTTTGTCTTCAGAATTCCTTTTGTCAGTTGATGGGCTTCGTCCATGCCCACTCCACCCCACCATCTAATATGGTCTTGAGATGGCTCTAGAACTATTTGTAACAACTTGGCTCAAGTACAAATCGATGAACTTAAGTTCTCTTCAAAATTGCTAACACAAATTGAAGATATATAATTACACTCCTACTAATATATTGAATTTTAACCAAATAGATATTAGATGTGAAACTAATTTTATGAGACTTTACGTGAATCCAGGTCCCTAACAATTTGCCATAGAAAAGGAGAAAAAGGAAAGTAGAATTCAAAATTTGTAATTGACACAGGACCTAACAACCAATTCAATGTAGACTATGCAGTTTATCCTTCCGCTTGAAGACTCCGATGATGCAACTTTCCCCTCCATCCTTCTTTTTGCCTCTCTCTCTCTCTATGTGCTATGTTTAGCAACAAGCATTTGAATGACAATACAATTGTTATATGAAGTCAATTTGTAGTTGGTTTGGGTTCAAATGGCTTATAATTTTCCTTAAGAAATTTCCCTCCATATGCGCGCGTGTGCATGTGTATTTCATTCATTTGTTGGGCCTGATTTCATGGGTATAATTTCATCCCGACTCCAACTGCAATTATCTTCAATTATCTTCTTATCATATTCTCAATACTCATCATTGGACTTAATGATAAATATCACAACCAGTCCTACAAGTCTCATTTACCGATTGGTGTGTTAGCCATCGTTACCTTTGTCTAGCTGCATGACAGGCAAAGCTACCACTAACATCGAGTTTAAGTTCCTTATTAATTTTCCTGAACATGAACAATATAAAGGGTGAGAATTTTTCGTTCCAACAAAAATGCTTAAACTCTTGTCACCACAATAACTCATATGGCAGCCTAGTGTAACAACATTTTCCTGCATCAAACTCCCTCACTGGTATTCTTATTTTCAATCTATCTTGCCATTTTTGTTTTCAACCTTTTGAAACATAATTTTGATACATAAGATGTTGTCTATAATATTTTCTTTAGACTATATGTTCTATATAATTTTATCTTTGGACTAGATGTTCCATTTACTTGAGTTCGAGCGAAGACCAAGTTTTGCATATTCACAAATTCAATTATTAGATCGAACCAAAAAGTCTGAACCTGTGACTAGTATTTTGTGGAACAGAATATTCCCTCCGATTTATTCATATCATTACATAGAAGGCATTCTTACACAATTTCCTTGCTGTGCAAGGATGAAGAACAGCCATACCTTTTCTTCTTCTTCATAGAGGCTGTTTTCACAAAGAAACAGGCCCCATGAATATAGGAGCATTTGAAAGAGAAAACTGGTACTGCATATTCACAATCATAAGGACGCATACCTGTTTCCACAGCTCTTCTGCCTCCTTAGTACGACCACGCATTTTCGCACGGTCAGAGATGGCAATTGCCCAATTATAGAAAGCCTGCAAAATTAAAGTAACACAGATTATGAAGGAAAAGAGCTTTTAAATCACTGCATAACTGGAGGACAACAATGAAAGAAATTACTGAAGAGTCGGAGTTCATGCATGATTACATAGGAAGGAAGATAGAGAGAGTTTTTTAAATAAAATAATATAATATATGTTCACTCGCAAAAATCTCTGTCACATTGAAATTAATTGAAATTAATAACGTTATGTCAAAGGCACCAATGTTGTCTCAAGCCTAGATAAAGGAAGATAGTTGGCATCAGAAGGGCATCCGACCATCAAAACTTTGCCATTTGTAATCACAACTATATCCTACTGGTTATTCACAACCGAATTTATTCAATTAGATGTAAATGATGATAGCCACTCTTACACAATATATAGTATATGAAAGATGAACTAGAAGCTGAAGACTTTACAAAGTTCCTAACAACATAGGATATAAGTGAGCTCATGCAAAAAGTATGGCACAACAAATTTTAAACTAACTGAACATAAAGTTGGATCCTCCATCATGGCATCATCTCATTTACTGCCCAGGTTACCACAAGATGACCAAGTCTTTCTCATACACGTGGCCTTTTACCTTTTCTTCCCCTGTGCTTTCTTTGTCTGGGTCTGCAATGCTAGTTTTTTTAGGGTAGAAAGAGTACTTTGTCGAAAAGGGTGAATCATGCCCTCCACTAGGCCCAACTAAATATTCATTTACTATGGTCTTATTCAAGAGCGCCTGTGATGGCTTTGAGGTGATCCTTCATGAAATCACCTTCATATCCTACCTCCAATCCACGTGACTCAAAGCTAAGCTTTTAAGTCGCTTGGCTGAACTGCATGTTGTCTATGTTGGGAAAATATAAAAGAAAATTGTTTTTTTTTATTACTGAAAAAAATGTTACAATTGACAAAATGATACTAGTTAAATAGAAGTTTGCACGACTATTCATGGAATTATTTACATCAAGTAGTCATGCTTGAAAGGAGTCTTTGAAGTGAGGCTACAGATGATATCATCCATGGTTACTAATGACAGGTTTCACAATTTGAGGCTAGAAGCATGGTTGTTCAACATGAGATGAAAGGACCAAATTAAGGCACATGGCAAAAGTATCACCTTCAGTGGTTCACAATTTTCTAACAACTAAATATCACCAATGGCTAAAGTATTTGTCTGTTACATTCAATAAAAAAGATGATGAACTTTACAGTTCAATGGTATAAGATGCCATGAAACTGTGTTTCAAACAAATAAAAAATATGAAAAAGAGTGAGCATGCCTACATCATGAAGAGTTGGAGAGAGCCTGGTGGCCTCATCGTATTTTCTGCAAGCCTCTTCAAGTAAAGCATCTTTAGATGGGGAACCAGAGTCGGGGCTAACATTGTCTGCACTTTCCTGTATAAAGTCTTATATTAGAAACAAATCATCAAACAATATGTATCTACCACCTCTGTGGCGGGTAAACATTTCAAGATCATAGCTTAGTGATAGACCAAACCTGGAGAACTAATGCCCAGTTGTAGAGAGCATCATAATCATGAGGATTCCTTTCTATTGCACTAGCATATCTATAAAATAACAACAGGATCAAACACATAACTCACTACAATGGCCTAAGAAAATATAATTTCATTAATTTTGTATTGACAAGCTCATTTCCAAAGCTTATATAGAGTAAAAGGTGTCACAAAACAATTCATAATATAAGTGTAAACAGATATACCTTTTAGCAGCAAACACAAGAACACGTTGACGAGAACGACCTTCTTCATCGACACCAGTCACACTATTAATCAATTCCATGGCAGCATCATTATGGCCATGTCGATGTGGACTTTCTTGGCTACAGAAAGATTTTTTGCATAAGCAGTCGAGTTAAAAAAAAAGAAGGTTGCATACATCCGAGATCTCCATAATCAATCTAAAATCTGTGCCCATCAAAAGTAAGGCCAACAAATTCAGATTCTAATCAGCTAATAATCACTGAACAAATCAAAGCAGCTTCCCACAAAGGAAACCATTCCATACGTTACAGAAACATGTTTAACGTTCTTTTATCCAACAAACAAATAGTTTTGCATTTATCATGATAATTACATATATCCATAGAATCCTCAAAGATTTTGAACCTCACAAGTATAGAAATTAAAACCCTACAACTGATAGACCAAAGACCCGTTTCCAAACACATATAGACTAAGTGAAACCAAAATGAATGATTTAAAAGTCACAACAAGATAACCGGTCCACAAGCTTGGGCAAGACAACACCTTTTTTTTATGACTGTATTGCATATATACTGAACAATACAATGACATGGAACCCACACTATACCTAACAAGATCAAAGTTTCTATGCATCTCACTCAACACCTAAACATTCCCATTTTAAAACAATCAATTGAAGCCCATGAAAGATGAACCATGATCTACATTTGCATCAACTTCAACTTTTTCCCCAATCTGTCCCTTAGAGTGGGCGTTTGTTCCCATCTGATTCAATAGCAGCAGACGGTCTAAGAGTGTTTACTCCAACAGCGCTGATGCAAGCCCTTCAGATTTACTTTCAAAGAGATTCTTCTTGGCATCAATTTGCCCCCCATATCTTCACAGCTTCCGCTAACTAGTTTACTCTGCTCACATCCTGCACGCTCTCTAAGACTAGAGACCTCAAATTATGCCTTTCTTCCCAATCCCAAGTGGAATGCTAAAAGCACTTTATTTTCATGATTGTATCGAAAATGTACCCAGCATTACAATGACACGGAGCCCATGCTATACCTAAAAAGATCAAAGTATCTATGCAATTCAATCAACACCTAAAACCTCTCATTTAAAACAATAAATTATGCAAGATCAAACTAGCAGAAGCTAATACAAACTGACACTCACAATCAAACGCATCTCAAATAATGAAAAATCATTTCTTTTTTTCTTTGCACCAGAATTAACAGATCCGGATAAAATTACACTAACAAAATTCGCAACTCAATTCGCAACGACCATACCAGCTCAAGTTCTGATCCATCAAAGGTGACCACAAAATCCTACAAAATCAAAAGAACAAGAACAACAAAGACCTCAAGGGAGAGTTGCGACCACGCCGATCGTCTAAGCCGGAGCCGCCGGATTGGCGGGGGGACGACTCTCCTCTCCCCTCCTTCAAGTCGTTCAAGAGCTCCCTCATCGTGAAAGTGCGGCCGCCCTGGCTGCTCTGCAGCTTGGATCCCTCTCCGTGGCCGGGCGGCGAGGTCGGCTCTTCCACGGCGACTTTGGGCCGGATCTCGGACTCGGCCTGGGCCTCATCCTCAGCCAGCGCCGCGGCGGTGATCTCCGGCTCGGGAGCGGCCGGCGGTTCAGCCGTAGCGTCTCCGATGGGAAACTCCGCCGCCTCGCCGCCGTTGGCAGACATAGTTGCGGGTTCGGGTTTGGCAGCTCCGGTGGTGACTGCGTTGGAGTGAGGGAGTTGGGTTGGGTTCGTCGGTTTGCCGAGGCCGAGATTAACAACGGGCCCGCTTAGCGTTTTGGGTGTGACCCATAGGCGTAATTTGTTATTTAACATTTCGGACCTAAGTCCAAACTAATAAACTTCGAATAGATTCGGATCTGCGAGAATCCTATTGGATCTGTTTATATGTTATCCAAAATAATTTTTGTAAGACCTGGGACTTTCACTCAAGGGCGTTTAAGTCAATTCAGTCTTGACCCGAATTGGGCTAGTTAGGCTTGTCATGGTTCAAATATTGTATGATTTATGTTTCCCCGACCTTAGCCTCCTTTAGTATTTACTTCGCCTATGACGCTATGTGGCAAGCCTTTTCATATATGGTTCAGTTGAGTCATGTGTAGCTAGCATTGGGACCGAGTCTCTCGTGAGTATTGGTTACTTACCATATGTTCGAAACTTCTTTAGGTCTATCCTAGCCAAACGAGTCTCACGACACGGCTCACGAGGTCACCCCGCCCACCTTTGGGTGCAAGCCCTAAGTGTATGAACCCAATTTCCATTGCAAAGGTGCGCTCCTTGTGCCATTGAGCTAGACAGTCTAGGGGATGCAATGACAAGGAACTCATAGTGACCATATCTTATCGTGAAGGCTATCTTTTACACATCCTCCTTTCTGATTTTGATCTGATAATAACCTAATTGAAGATCAATCTTCAAGAACACTGAGGCTCCACCCAACTGGTCAAACAGATTATCAATATTGGGCAAGGGGTATGTGTTCTTCACAGTCACCTCATTGAGCATTCTATAATCAATGCATAACCGTAGACTATATTCCTTCTTCCTAACAAAGAGGACAAGAGTACCCTAGAGTGAGATACTTGGTCTCATAAACCTATGATCCAATAGCCCCTACAAGTACTCCCTGAGGTCAAGTAAGGTCATGTGATAAGGTACTCTGGAAATCGGTGTCCTATCTAGGATTAAGTCAATAGTGAACTCCACCTCCCTGCCTAACGGCAAACCAGACACCTCATCTAGAAATATGTCGAATAAATCACAAATAGTCGAGATCTCTACCAACTCTGACCTCCTTTGCTCTGTCGTGGAAATCACATTGGCAAGGAGCACCTCACAACCTCTGCTCATAAGTCTTTGAGCTCGTTGATCGTAGAAGATAGTCAAATCATTTTTTCGGCCTCGGTCCTAGAATGCTATCTTCACCTTTCGTCTCAGTCGAAGGTGAAGCTTCTCCTTACTACAATCAATCAGCACTCGGTGTCTCAACATCCAGTCAATCTAGAAGATCACATCAAACTCTCGCATCGATAGCACTGTAAAATCAGTAAACAAGATGTGCCGCTATATGGCCACAACAACACCTCTTATGCACAATCCAGTGGTGAGGTCTACTCTGGCAGGAGCAGTCGTAAGCAAATCATAACTTAAGCCCTTTATTCCTATTCCAATCTTAGGGACGAAAATCTGAGCTATGAAAGTATGAGTGCTACCATAGTCGAATATAACGATAATAGGTGCTGAGTCCAAGAGTAGTGTACCTGTGATCACTGTTGCGTCCTGTGCAACCTCATTAGCATTCACGACATACACTCAATCCTATTGGTCAACTCTATGTTTATATCCCTGAGCAGCTGGCATTGCATCTTCCCTCTAACGAGCCACTGCAGTAACACCCCTTGTCTCTGTAGCCTTGGTAGCTACAATGCTAATGGCCATCGCGCCCTCGCTGCTGAGGTGGAGGCAGGGGCAGTAGAGCACACTGAGCTGGTGCTAGCAGGATTCCCAGTGCCTATTGTGGGGGTCACTTTTGTTGCCTCAGCTGATATTACTATTGTTGTTGTTGAGGCCTCTCCTGATTCTGCTATTAGGGTCTAGCCTGTTACTGCTACTACTAGTATGGCTTCTGTTGGGCTTGGCGTAGACATTCAACTACTCGGTGGCCCAACTCGCCACAGGCAAAGCATGCTTAAGGGGTAACCCTTATACATTGGCTTGGGTGCCTCCTCTAGTAGGTGGAACACACTAGGTAGTCCTGACCTCTAGTACTTTGTGTCTGCTGCTGCTTCAGTGCTTTCTATGTTGGCTGAGCCTACACTGCATGCACAGTCATGATGTCATTGGTACGATTTCTTTGAGATGCTCCCTAGTGGTCCTCGCCTCAACCCTTGTGCCCCTACCTAGATTGTGTCTGGGTAGGCTGCTCCAGGTCTCTCACAATTGCCTTGTTAAGAGTGGTAGAGTGGAACATTGACATGGCCAACTTCAAGCTCGAGAGGCTTGGAAGGTGCCTGGCACATACCTCTCCGAGGCGAGAAATCTAGCATGATACTCTACCACTATCATGTCCCTCTCCTATATGACCATGAACTCTAAGTCCTTCTCTTCTATCATGGTCACAAAGAAGAACTAGTTGGAGAAGACCTCACGAAACTCCTCCCATGCTATCTATCTCCTCAGTACAGTGGCTCCCCAATTACAAAGCAAGAACGGACCTCCACCAAATCTATCCCTATCTTCTGATTGCTCCATTGGCGACTCAGATCCATAAGTCTAGAGGGCATCGCATGTGCTCTAGCACAACCACAGTATAATCTAACCGCACCAGTGCGGTCTCTGAATCTATGCCTCTAGTGAAAAGCCTGCCTCCATTTTTGAAGAAGTGATCCATGCCCCATTTCAGTGTAGGATGGGAAGTGTGCTCATAACATCTTGAGCTCTGCCATGCTCTTAATGTTGAGGCCTCACTACCTCACCCTGCTCACTCCCTTGCCCTAGAGAAAGAGTCCTCATCATTGCCAGACCTTATGGCTGGATCACCATGCCACCTAGCATCTCTGGAGGTGGAATGGTATACTGCCAGCTTCTGGTGGCATCACAAACTGTCCCACTAGCCTTGGCTGCACCGGGATAAAAAACTACTATGTAGGCTGGTTCTCTAGTGCCTCAAACTGTCTGGCTGATGGTGTCTCAAATTGTGGCAGAGGTAGAGGCTAAACTTTTCTTGTACTCAGAGGCGGCTGTCAGGGTCTCATCCATTGGCCTCTTTTGCATTTGCACGATCGCCCTTGCCATCTCCCATGTCATCCCTGATCTGCCTCATGTCTTGTCTCGTATGCCTTTGCTCCTCGCTCAGACGATGGATCTCCACATCCTGAGCACCGGCACCTCTGATGTCCTGATGCTCATATTTGAGCTCCTCTCAGTGCTCTGTTGTCACAACTCGAGGGGGCAAGCATGGACTCCTAGCTTGGGCTTCATCGGCAGCGGGGTCGCTTCTCTGCCTAAACTTTGGGTGCTAGCCATTTGCTTAACTGCCACTGACACTACCACGACCCACACAAACACTGGTCAACCAAGCCAAACATCATTGCCCACACAAGCCCGACCAATTGCAATGATAAAAACTAATCAGCAACCTTCTGCACAAGGCAACAACAACAAGAGAGAGAGAGAGAGAGAGAGAGAGAGAGAGAACATAAATGAAATAACAACAATAAGAAAACCAGAAAACCGGCGTATGCCAATGTAGACTACGGACCACTTAGCCAGGGATGCAGGCAACACCCACCATGCCCATCTTAATTGGCCATCAATCGGCTCTAATACCACATTTGTAACACCCAGATTTGGCCTGCAAAGCGAACTGATAATTTTTAGGATACTAATTCATGACCACCTGCTAAAATGGAGAACTAACACAAGAAGGACCTAACCACTAAAGGCCTCAAGAGGCAAAACCCGAGGGAGCTAATCACAGACAACACCAAATGCATACTTGACACTTAGGGCTTAGCTCATACAAATAAGAGATCCTAGATGAGTAGAATTTACAAAGGAAACTAAGTTTTTGGAAAAAGTTTGGTAGAGTTTTCCATGTAAATAGGATGACAAAAAAATTACACAACTTGTATAATTATCATTTAATCATAGAATAGTCTCAGAAATATTTCATAATATCATTTAACATTTAAAAAAAATATTTCCAAGGCATTATGCCACAGTTTCAGATCATTCACATTTCGTTTAACATAAATTTCACATTCTTCGGGTAGTGGACTTGTTCGGTCTTGCAAAGACCCGAATATATATATATATATATATATATATATATACATATATATATATATAATAAGAATAATAATAATAATAATAATAATAATAATAACAACGTTCGACGCGGTGGAATCGAACGTGGGAAAATTTAATTTTTCCATTTAAATGAAATGTCGTTAGCTAGTTAAGTATGAATTACTCGGTTAAATGAAAAGTAATTTTTAACCGGTTAATTCTAGTTGAATCGGTTGAGTCGACTACACCATTTACCCATTTAACCAGTTAGGTTAACCATACCATTTACCCATTTAACCGGTTAAGTGAACCATACTGTTTAACCGTTTAAATAGCTAAGTGAACCATGTCGATTACCCAATTACCCAGTTAAAGGAATTACAGTGAAGGGGTGCTTCCACGTACCCTAGCCGTCATTTTATATCATTATAAAAGGAGAAGGGGAGGGCGTCATCTTCATTTTTCCTCCTCAGACAGACACTGGATTCCCTCCTTCGCTCAGGTGATTTTCTTTCCTTTCTTTTCTTGTTGTTGCATGCTTATACATGTCACATAAATCATAAACATGATAAACATAAGAATTAGATGAGAAATCAACAAGGGAAGAAGAAAACCAGGAGGACATCCTGCTGCTTTCCAGCAGCAACCATGCCGTGTTTTCCTTCCATGGTGTGGGGTTGACGTGCTAGAGGTGGGAATTGCTCCCGACAGTGATGCTGGCTGGATGGAGTCACCTTGGATGGCCAAGACAGACCGTCGAGGAGGCACGCAAGTCTGAAATCCGAGGGGAGAATAGGTCGGTGTCTGTGTGGTGGTGCAGCCTTGTTATTTTGGGCGTCGGCGTGGTGGTGCATCCATACTGGTTGGGGCACTGCCGTGGTGGCGCAGCCATGTTGATGAAGTCGCCACCATGGACGGTGGTGCTGGAGGGTCGTCATCATGGTGGTGCAAGGGGAGCCGCCATGGGTCTGGTCAGGTGCTATTTAGGTGGCCAACTAGGATAGTTGCCATAGGTCTGGTCGGGGGCTAATTATGTGACCAACATGGAGTCACCATGGTCTAGTCGGGGTCGCTGATTGGGTGGCCAGAGTGGGGTCTCCAAGGACTGGTTGAGGGTCGCCATGTGGTGGCTAAGTTGGAGACGCCATAGCAGCGAAT
>JAVDBV010056168.1:0-19279 GCA_032619315.1 Piper longum
TTGGATGAACTCGGCAGAAAACCCAACAATTCCGATCTTTCGGCAAGTTCGGCGGTTTTCCGGCGGGTTCTGACGGTTTTCCGGCAACTGTCACGGAAGGGAAATTGGGGGTAAGGATCGGCTTCATCTCGACGAGCCCGACCCAATGGTGGTGACCACACGGTCGACCGCGACGGCGATGGCAATCGGCCCACGGCCGGCCACGGTGGCGGCGTTGGATAGAGGGGAACGGTCGGGAAAGTGGTGAGGGAGGTCGTCGACGTCACGGCGGCGGCGGTGCGGCCCAGTCGGTGGCGAATCGAGCGAAAGACGGTGGCGGCGTCGCGTGTTGAATCCGGTGTCGTGGCGGCGATTCGGTGGCCGGGGCTGGTCGGGGCGGCACGGCGACGGCACGGCACGGTGGGGCGGCGTCGATCGGCGGCTGGTCGGCGTGGACGGCGGCGGCGGTGACAACGAACGGAGGCGGCGGCGAGGGTTTGGGTGAAAAGGTGTCGAGGTGTGGGAGAAAACACTTGGTGGCAATTTCGTAAATAAGTATTGACTCGATTCCTACTCGAGTCAAAATAATAACTAGCTCGTAATAAATTCTAAAAAAAATACAGAAAAATATGGTAAAATCCCATAAAATAAAAATAAGCATCACAACATCAAAATGATATGATCTATAACTAATAACCCACAATAACTACCAAATAACGCGTCCTAATGCGTTAATCGGCCTAAAACTATTTCTATGATCAAATCAATAAAATGAAAAATTACTGCATACTTTCATACATTCTGATAACTCATATCACATCATCTTTTCAACGTTATCATCATATATTCAAGTATACGTGACTCATCGCTCATAACTCACGCCGGTCTCGAATCAACGTGCGGTCTGTGAGCTGACTCGACTCGAATCGACAGTTGAACCGATTGGTTCGCTATAATAAAACCCTGACTCGAGTCACGGGTTTTACATTAAGCATCAAATTTATACAATGGGTATCATATAGAGTCCAAAATAGATGTGGTCTCTTATGTTCTAATATTCTCTCGACATATCTGTATGTCGAAGTATTATCGATTATGACCTGTAAAGTTTAAAATATAATAATGAGTTTGACATATCCAATCAATGTGAAAATAAATAATTAGGCTAAAAAGGCAATTCATATAACATAGAATATCTGCACAACATTTTCATCTCCAACTTCTTTTACTACTTTGTCTAGTAAACTAAATAAATAACCATCATTCTTTTTTTTGTCTGAAGCATCAACTGATCTGAGGAAATACATTCTTCTTGAGCAATAAACTAGAATATTGATAAGATTTTTACTAGATTGATTGGTCTCACCCATCAGACAAAATAGAACAATCCGTTATCTTCCAAGATACTTTGATATCCTCTAAGCTAACATTTATAAAAGCCCCTTCACTAGTAAATAGTTTACTTGGTAAAAAAATTCTTCTATGAGGTTTGATCCCTTGATCACCATATCTACTAGTCACATCAATCATTTTATGAAAGTAGAGAACCCAATTTTTTTTTATTTTGCTCCCGAACTTCAATCTCTTCCTTATTTGACTCATTTAAACCATATAACCCTATTTCTTCTTTAATCTTTTTTTCCTTTTTTGTCCTATTCAACACCTTTGAAATAGTCTTTTGCTATTTGTAAATCTATTCAGGAACTTTTTTATAAGCAGCAATATTTTTTTTGATTCCAATAATATATTGCTTGAAGTAACATACCTCTCCATTTATGATTTTATTATAAAAGCTATAGGTTACTTACTTCTTAGATGCGTCAACTGGTGTGTCATATTCTCAACCAATATCCATCTTCCCTATGAACCAAAACTATTAGTTATTAAATACTTTCAATCAATAAACAATTTGATATAAATTAACAATTTCACAATAGCCACAATATGCTATCTTTAACATCTTGGAATTTGTTCAAGCGGTCGCAAGATGCTATCTTTAACTGCAAAAGAAAAAATCAACACTACAAACCCGATGTATAGATGGAAAGGTTGAAAATAAATGTCCATTCAAAATGGCATTAAACAATCACTACAAACAGCAATTGGGAAGGCAACAATTTCCACAACAATTACTCGTAAATTTCTTAAAACAAGACAAATATTGGTTGTCTATGCAAAGACAAAGTTGGAGAGTAGACACACACAAATTCATGTTGAGCAAGTTGCAAGCATAGTAATTGATACATAAACACTTGATACACAAACGTAATTGAAAATCGAATTTTTTTTTTACGAAAATCAATCTGGGCTATTCAATTAAATCCGACGGCCCATATATATATATATATATATCCATCTTTGGAGCCTTATTCCAAATCTAATTCCAATCTTTACGAGCAAATATTCCACTCTGGTAAGATGGGTTCCTCTTTTTTTTTTTTGTTTTTTTTACAAGGCCATCCCCTAGCACACCCCGCCGTACCTCCCAACTCACCCGCCCACCCTTACAAGGTATTGAAAAATCTACTTTCAACCCAGTCTATAGATCAAATAGCCACTACAATATGAGCCAAAATCTATGTTCTTCTATTTGTGCCAGACTAAATGTACAATTCTACTTTACTATTATGGTAGGCAGTAATGTTGAGTAACTATATAAACTCTTACTAGTAAAATTGTGATCGAATGAAAAATAGGATATTGGTCAATTAAAAAATACAAAATAAATAAAAGTATCAAATTATATTATTATTATGATTTATCTTCTTATCAACCCCTCATATAAAAGCGTTATTGTTTTTTACTCTTGTAACATTTCATCCTTTCTTACGTTGTAGTTAATTCTGGATGTATAATAATTTTATGAAACTCTTAATATTTTCTTAATTTAGAATTATTATTATTATTATTAGAAAAAATTTAGACTATAATTTTACCAAAATTAGGAATTTTGAAAATGTTAATGAATTTTAATATACTTGTAATTATACTATCAAATTAAAGTTTGTTACTTAATAATATATAATTAATTTAGATTTTTATAGATTATATATATATATATATTTTATTATTAAAAAACTTAGAGTATAATTCTATTAGAATTAAAAATATTAAAAAAATTAAATTATATTTAGTTAGTAAAATTAGAATTGCTTTCATATTTGGATACAATTATAGTTTTTGTTAAAATTAAATTAATATTCATTATTTTATTTAAAAATAATATAGTAAAAATTTTGAAATGAATTTTGTGTATTGTTAATACATAAATTATTAATAAGTCAGAATATATCTCTAATATAAAGTGTATATATCTATTAGCTCGTCTAAAACAAGAGGGGACGCTTCGAAATAATAATGAAAATATGATTCTTGTGTTATATATCGTCAGCCCATATGTGGTGTTTTTTTCCCAAGCTCATATGTAGAGTTGGGCCGGCCTTGATTTGTCTTAAACCTTATGTTCCCCATTTCCGAGTTCAATCTCGGCTTTGTTGCTAATCATGCAAGTAATTGATGGGTAAATTCACTCCACATACCTTAATTATCATCACGTTAATTCTTATTACATTTTTATTTTATTTTTGATAAAAGGACATAAAATAACACTAACAAACGCCCTATTAACTCATTAAACAAAAAAAAGAAGAGTTCTTTGAATTTCAAAGGCTTGACATTCACAGCTTTAAACGCTAGTAGAATTTTTGATTTTTATTTTATTTGTTTTCAAAGCAGGGTTCTCGAAGTCTTTGGTTATGTTCAGCTTTCAATCTTCAAATCTTAAACCGCTTCCTTAATTAGACGATTTCAATAACGGGTATGAATAATTCGATGACTAGGCTTGCACGCTAGTTTTGATGGGGAATATTCAACAAACAACTTGTACAAAATTATGGGGCCGGCGAGCGCCGACTTTGTCCACTGTTTGACTCTTGCATTTTGCTTGCCTTTGTTACGTGTGCATGCATGATTCTGAAAATTATGGATGTAGCAGTGTACTTAGAGTGTCTTGAAATGTTTGTCAAGGAAATCTATCGATTAATTATGTCCGAATAAAAACAAATAAATATGGATATTTATTCATCCAAATAAATGAACAAGTGAGTGACTGACAAAAATTATAAATTAATGATATTAATAATATTTTTAAAGTTTATTACCTAATCGTTATTAAAAATTATTAAACCTAAAGCATATCACTCTTAAGATTTGAACGTTTCATAGTGATGCCATATTTATTTATTCAAATATGTTTTTTAGAAAGTGATTTCAATTTTTATATTAATTGACGACGAAAGGAACTCAGAAAAATCAAAGAGATAAACTTTGATGATTTTTGATCGATCAAAATCAACACAGTGGATAGTAATTGTATAAATGAGGTATTGATTTTTTTTTTTGAGAAAATATAGTATATGTGATAAGAGAAATAATAAGATAATACTATATATATATATGGATCGATGAAGAGGATATTTTATCTTGATCGTATTCTGACTAGTACTTTCACAATTAAATGGTGTGTAAAGTGCATAATCTCACACCACACCTTATCAAATGTTAACCTCGCAATCAAAAAATGCTAAAAGAAAATTAATTTTTTTTTACTCGAAAAATTCTGCCGAATTGGGCATCTTTTATTTATAAAAGTGCTAAAACTGATAAATTTCGCCATCCATCCTCAAAACTCCCACTTGTGTGGTCTCATTAGGGGGTCAAGAAAAACTAATGATAATTAGTATAAGAAATGCCATCTATTTCAATCCAATTTTAGGAAATTAAAGCTAATCTCATTTTTATCATGCATGGAACAACTCTTTAACTAGCTGGAACTAAAACATGTAGAAAAGCTTAGCTATCAATGATGAATAGGTATTGTATGCTATCTTTCTGCTTCCTATATATACATTCATTAACTTATAAATGCATATGCCTAGAACTCATAATAAATTCACAAGTCACGTAACACCTCTTCATACGAAAACTAATTATGTACATTATGAAGTTAATCTTCACAATACCACTCTCATTACACATCCACTCAACAAGCAACTCAACACAAAATGGTAGATAGGAAACATATTAACAGGCATGTTCATATGATCAATTGATAAATGTTTAAACAAAACACACACGCACACACAAAACAAACAAAAATATACCAAAAACTTAAAACATCAAATGAAAAATAAATAATAATCTTCAATCACATCAAATTTCGACTCAAAATACAACTTACAAAGTTATATCGTCGAGAATGATTTAACTTAGCTGCGAACAATTTTAAAATTATTTTAATAATAATTTATGAAGTAGGAAGAATGAAAACAAGGTGATTTACTCCAAACGTTGAAATTGAGAGCCAAGAGCTGCTTGGCCTTGTCCTTTGTTTTCCGGCCAACGTCCGACTGCACCACCATGCAAAGCCGGCCAACGCCGCCGACCTCCACCATCTCCTCCACCACCCTTTCTGATTTGCACACCTGCACCAACACCTTCACCGCCGCCTCGCTCTCCGCCGCCGACACCCCCGTCACCTTCCCCACGACCGCTGCCACCCCGGCCGCGTGTGCACCAAACGCCGCCCTCCCATCTGCTCTCGAGCACAAGGCCTCCATTACCCCAAGCATGAGCTCGCAGCTCCTCCTCTCTTTGCTCTCCGCGAGCAGCTCCACCAACACACCCATCAATCCTGCCTCAATGGCCTTGACGTGATTGCTCTGATAATGGGTCAGCTGCACCAAGATAGAGAGGGCCGCCATTGTTTCTCTGCTCGAGTTCTGGTCTTTGAGTATCTCGGCCATGGCGTGGAAGAGCTCCGGTGGGAGCTTGGATTTGTATTTCTCGCTGACCACCTTGAAGAAATGCTTCAAGAGGAGAACAGAGACCACTCTGCTTTGGTAGCTCCCTCTCTGCAGCACTAGACTTAACTTTGCAATCATCTTTCCATCACCATCTTCGCCGAGCTTTTTCATGACTTCTCTGGGCGGTTTCAGAAGGTAAAGAACGTTCATGGCGTCTTCCATCAATGTCGACGAGCTACGACAGCTACCAGGGGATGCAATTATCAATTCTTGCTGCTCTGACTCAATGATAAGGGAAGCCAATGCATAAACTAAATCAGACTCTCTCAACCATTGCTTGTTGTGATCACTCTCTTGAACCAACTGTTTGATTCCCTTGACAGCTTTTGTTCTTGTCTGGTGACTCTGATCCAACCTCATATCATCGGCGAGATGAAGTAAGATGGAGATGTCAAAGGTTGGAGTGGCCTCGTCTATGGCAGCATTACTACTACTAGACGTAGTAGTAGTTGTCTTTGGTGGGTGGTCTGCATGCCATTGATGGATCAAACGGAGGAGGGTCGAGTTGGGGGTGAACCCGGCTGCAACGTCGGCGGCGGCGAGGAGCTGCTTGGTCACCGGGCATGTCAGGCGGCCGTAGTCGAAGATCCACTGGCGGATGCTGTCCCGGTCGTAGGTAACGCCGGTGGAGAGGGTCACCGGGTCCTTCATCATCTCCAGTGAGATGGGGCAGAGGAAGAAGGGTGGCACCTCATGAATATCAGAACTGCCCATGTTTGTTTCGTCGTTGCTTGTCAAAATTTTCTTGTACTGCATATATATTTCGTATGAAACGATCTGTTTTCCATATTTATATGAATGGTCAAATTTTCTTGTATTGCATATATATTTCGTATGAAACGATCTGTTTTCCATAGTTATATTAATGGTTAAACAAGATGTCAAGCGAAGAGGAAGATGGAATATATGTGCACGGAAGTGAATAGAAAGAAGAAAATTTGTGGCTCAAGAAGTTGAAATAATTTAATGGAGGAGATGAACTCACAAGGCACTCGACCCTAAATGGACTCAATCAAATGGAGAGAAGATTTGAAGAAGAATGAAGACTTTTTCTTTCTTGCTCTTTGGCTTTTTTTCTGGGTAATGCAAATCACAAGTCTCTTGCGCATGAAATAATCAAAGTCGCCAGCCTTATTGCCATGCTTGCTTTCATGCTTATTAAGTTATGGCTTTCATCTTGTCAACTGTTTTATTAATCACAAGAGGGAGCTGATTTTGCCTTTTGTTTTACCAGGTCTACTTTTTTCCAAGTTGTTCAAGCCTTTAGAATTTATAGCCTAGACTGTTGAAATTAGCCTCTTACAAGGATGTCATGACAGTGCACATAGCGAATTAATTTGAAACATCAATCACAGTATTTTTTTTTTCAAAGAAATACCCACAACTCCTAGTGTTTGCTTATTTTGTAAAGTTCACAAATTCTTGCTATAATGTGCATCTTGATTTGAAAGTTGAATTACCTACTAAGCTCTAGACTAATGGGAGTGCCAAGGGATAACATTATAAGATCATAACCGCCCAATCCTTATTGGTATACCACACACCTTCTTCAAATCGGGCAGGTTTAAACTTTTATAATATTTTAATTCATACCAAGTTTGTTTAATTTAGAATTTTCACAAAATTAAGTTTTTTTAAAAAATCACGGCAATGTAATTGGTATTTAATTAATAATAATGACAAAATCTATTTTAAATATTTGATAAATATTCCATTTATATTTTTAATTTTAAAATTTAGTTGACCCAATTTAATTCATTTGAACCAAATAATTAGTGAAAAAGTATTGTTAAATCACATAAATAGAGTATAAACTACCATTCAATAGAACATTATACCACCATTAAATCTTGTGACAAAAATGTTAAAGAAAGGTGAACAACTGAAAGTTGCTCAATGACTTTCCACTCCTATATACTAACTAAAATGTGAAACTAAACGTCACATTTATCATTTATTGATTCCCCCAATTTTAATTGGAGGGGGAGTGTCTGTTTGGTTGTGTTGAAATTATGAAAGAAATATACAATTTAGTTTTATAAATTTTCTTGCATTTAGATGTTTTGAAATTTATTCAAAAGAGATTTTAATTTTAGTTAAAATAAGTCTATGTAAAAATTTTACAAAGCAATATTTTGTTATGAAAAATAAAAAAAATTGAAGAAAACTTTGGGAAACATGTATAAATGCACGTGGGAAAGAAGATTTAATTTTTATATTATTTTCCTACTATCTAAATATGTAAATATGTAAGGAAAATTTTTAAAATTTTTATGTCGTTTCATCTCATTATATTTTTATTTCATAAGATTTTTTTTCATTTTCACCATTTTTATGCCAACCAAGCAAACCCTAAATAAGTGAAAAATGTTCAAACTTTGAATATTGAAATTTATCTATACTAGCATCATTTAATATCGGACAAATATCAACTTATTACAACCATACACGAAGCATATGCTATTTTGATAATCTTACTTCAGTTTTGAGATCTTGAATGTATCAAGAAAAGCTCATTGAACACATCCATATTCCAAAATCAAAATTACCACACATGAATGACACAAAATTATCTTAAAGTCAATTCGGTTGTCCTAAAGTTGTCTCAAAGAAGTATAAAATTTCGAGGTTATAATTTTTTTTTGTGTTTAAATGTCTTTAAAGTTATTTAAAAGAAATTTTAATTTTAATTAAAGTAAGTTCATGTAAATATTTTATAAAGTAACATTTTCTTATGAAAAATAAAAAAAATTAAGAAAATTTTACAAATGCACATTTACATGCACATAAATAAAAATATTTCATTTTCATCTTATTCTTCTAACATCTAAACATATATAAGAGATATTTTTAAAATTTTTGTGCCAGTTTGTTTCATTGCATTTCTATTTGATATGATTTTTTTATTCATATTATTTTCAGTAAAAAATCAAAATACATAAGTTTATTGTTAATAAATATAACGTGCTCTCCTCGTCAAGACAAAATACAATTGACCATCATCACATTTTGTTGCCTCAGTGAAAGAGAAATCTGGATGGAATGGGCATTTTGACCGTTGAAAAGCCTCCTTAAAAGATCTTCCCATCAAGAGCGGTTCAGATTCAACTTTTTTAATGGGTCCCGATTGTGACTTGTGTTCGACTTCTACTGGCCCCGCATGGTCCACTGCCTCCTTCTTTCTTTTTTTTTTATCAAGAAGAAAGGAGAAAAGGTTACGGATTTGCTCATCCATCCGATACGGATAGGAAAGATTATTTATCCAAAAATTATATTTTAAAAATTAGAGATCCTGACTCAACTCTTATATTTCACAAAGTAAAGGCCATTTGGAGGCAATTTGAGCCAACTCAGAGTTATTTATATATTTTTTAACCAAATAAAAAATATTATATAAAATTAACATCTATTTTCTCTTTTAACACTTAAATTGATAAATATATGATTTAGCTAAATTAAAAGAAAACAAACTTTTATTATTTGATTCAGAAAATCAAATTTAAAATTTGTCACTAGAAAGTCATTTATAAAGTTTAACTCAAGAAACTATAAAATAGAGTCGACTTAGAGAGTTTTGGGAGTCAAATTTTAAAAAAAAAATTGTGATAGAAGTTGAGAGAACATGTATCATGCTTATTTCATTTGTCTTCAAATTTGAACTAAGACCATTAATGTTTTCTCAGATTTATGTCTAATTTAAGTTAAGAGTTTGGAAAAACATGATTATATATATGCACATATGTGTGTGTGTGTGTGTTTTTGTCCGAACCGTATGATCAAACCCCTTGGTCAAGCCCATGCCTCCATAGTTAGCCATCGCCTAAGAAACAGTCCACTGTGGTTTCAAAATCAAAGGAAGAAGATAAGAAGGAGAGGATAAGAAGTGTTGGTGAGGATTTTAAGGGCTTGAAATGAGGAACCAAAAATAGTTAAAGACTCCTATAAATAACAGAGAAAAATAGAAGAAAATGGAGGACTTATACATTAAAAGGAAGAGGTTTGTTCCTCTGAAGTAGAAAAGAGAAGAGAGAAAGAAAGGAGGAGGAAAGAAGAAGAAGCCAATAAGAGAAGCCCGAGGGAGGAGCACCTCGCCGAAGGCGTTGCTCCACTGACCCTTGCTAACTCCCGATCGAAGTCCCCCACGGTGAAGTGTTGGAGCATTGCAAGAAAGAGTCGTCGTGGGAGTCTTGCTACCTTGGAACCCTACCCGCATCCTTGCCTCACCAGAGCTGAGTCTTGCCAAGGAGAGAAGTCCACAACCCCGCCACCCTATCGGAACAGGTTGGAATCTTGTCACTGCAAATTCTCTATTGCCACTTTGAAAAGGAGGAGGAGAGTCCTGCCTGCTGGTGCTGCAATGAGAATTGTAGAAAAATAAAAGAAGAGAGAAAAAGCATAGCAGTGAAGGGGAAAGAAAAGGGAGGAACACCCTCGCCGGAGACTTCCCTCTGACAACCCCCTAGCCCATCAGTGGAGACATTGTAGTACCCCCAACACAACCCATCCGAGTCTATTGCCAAGGAAGCCTGATATCGTCGGAATCTCGCCTTGAAGCACCTGATCGGAGCAAGAAATAGGTAAAAAAGGCTGACTTTGGAACATGCCGCTAATTAACTAGCTCCATTACAGACCAAGTCCAGATGACAAGATTGTACCCTGAGCATCTCTCTATTAGCCTGTGCTTTGCCACCTTGCCGAAGAAGCCCGCCATAGCAAGAAAACAACCCAAAAAACTACCGCCAAACCAACGAAGAACAAAAGCGCAAAAAAGCGACCAAATTAGGCTCTCCGTCTGGCCTAGGTCATCTCTAGACACATCAATAGTTCCACTTGGCTCTCCTCAATACCAAAAACTGGTCCAAACTGAGATTTTACGAAGAGGAAGCTTGTAGTTGCCTGAAAGGTAGTCATTGGAACAACGTGATAACAACAAGCGACCAACTTCTCGAACTCCGTCCCGCCGGTCACCACCACCGCAGGACAAGATGGTGACTCCAATCGATCACCATTGTCTCCAGGTACAATCCGCGATAAAGTCCAGTTGAAGAAAGTCAATATTGTTGCTGGAAATGACAATAAAGCCCTAGTCAAGATCAGTTCAGTCGAAACTTTTTGGCACCACCGTCGCTGGTTGCCATTGTCACTGACCACCAGACCACTACCTAACCACTCATAGATCTGAGATCTATCAATATGAGCAGTCTCCCCTTGCCGCCGTCGCCAAAAAAGCTGTCGTCCGAGTTCCCAAAGCCACTGTTGCACCGCACCCGTAGCTAGGTTTGCCATGCCCGTTTACTGATGTTCACGCTGCAAGTCTTGTCCATATTTGTGACAAGCTCCACTGCCTTGTGGTTGACCGCAATCGTGACCAGACCTAGATCCGCGACCAAATTCAAGCAAGCGTAGCGCACGTCACTTGCAACCTAGCACACCCATCATCTTCTGAAGCTCGTGTACACCACTTGGTCTGGTCCACCATTTACCTACCCTAAACCAGCTTGAAATGGTCCAGTTCAGCCTATTATCACTTCAAAAATATTTTAAAGGCCTTTTTGACTTCAAATTAAGACAAATCTTGTAGCCCCACCATTTTTGGACGCTCAAGATGCAATGAAAGGTTATTTTGAAAATTTAAAGATAAGAAAGAGATGAACTAAGGTATTAAAGTTGAAGCTACCAAAGATAAATTTATTTAAATGCATCAAAATTCACTATTTTGTATATAAAGTACAAAATTAAAAAAAATATATTCAATTGTGAGTATCAATTTCACTATGAATTGACTTAGAGATTCAAGTTGACCTAAAAATTCATGTAAAAATATTGAGTGTTTATTCCTCGCTCGCAACATTTTATTTTTATTCTTTTTGCTTGCACATTTTCTTTGCACATCAAGGCACCTTTGGTCCTACTGAACCCTCTAACCCGACACAAAGCTAAGGCATATTACAAGCTTTGATCAATACCCAAGCATATAAATAGTTTACAATTTTTTCTTCCCAAGCAAAACTAGAACTACAGTTTGCTAAAGCGAAACGTGTAGAAGGACAAATCATCAATCATTCAACTTGCACACATCGATGAACTTCTGGACAGCATTGTGATATTGAGTGCCCTGCCATGGAAGGGGCAATGATTCAGCACAATCATAAAGCATAATTTGAAAGAGTATAAAAATTCATATGCATACATCTATATAAGCAGAAAAGAGATTATGGTCTTACCTCCCAGTATAATTGAGAACACTCCAAGCATTGCCAAAATTCAATATTTCGGTTAAATAGGCAGTTTGGAATTATCTGAAACCCTTTTGCCGCAATAATAGCTTCTTCGGTGGTTAAAGGCTTCTGAATGAACCGTCCATTACATTTAGTGCATCTAGACATCAACTGATCCTCAGAAATTTTCAGGTTGAAGGCTTGAATCACCTAATGGAGAAATTGGTATGAAATAAGGCCAATCATGAGAAGCTATATGACGAGAAGCTACATTTTAATCCATAATAAGTTCAATTAGGCATCCAAGTAACTTCATCTTCTGTATCATCAAGTTTCAGTTATTGCACAAGATTAAAATATGCTAAACCAATTTTTGTAAGTGATTTATATGATATAATAGAAAAATGGATCTCCTTCAAAAGTAAGATCCAACTATTAAGAACAAGATGCTATTTCAAAAGATGATATGATTAGAAAACGTATATATTAATTAAAAGTTCTTTGTTCTACAATGAACATACCTCAAGGAGTTGGTCATTCTTAAGGAGGCTTTTAACCTTATATACTGGGCTCTTTAACAAATATTGATACCTCAACATCTTTGTGTCGCGTGTCAAAAGTACCCTCTTCTCTCTATGAGCCTTATCAATTAATTCCCTGTATAAATTATATCAATTATTAAAATACAAGAAAAGGGCAACAATTTGAATGATCAAAACAAAGTGAAAAACCTTGGATCAGGCTTTTTTGAAGAAGGAACTGCAGCATCAATACCAACACATCGTAAATGCTTTGCCAAACCCTCTACCTGTTACAATGGAAGCATATTTACCTTCTTGGGTAATTTCTTCAACACCCATATAAGTTACGATATTTGAGAAGATCTAAGGCATTGTAAATGTAGCTTTATTTGGCAACAAAAATTAAATTATCTGAACATATATTATTCACCAAATACAGCTTATATAAATGATTGGGATCTTTATAAAACCAAATCATTAAATCTAAATACTATTTTAACAATATTACACCTTTACAATATAACCTAAGGGATTGGTCAGATTGTAAGAGCTCCTTACCATGACATCACATAAAAACTTCGGGCATCCATCTTCCCCAAATGATGCATCCCAAGGAGGTGTACCTTGCTGATCATTTGCATCTTCCAAGGAATCTTCGTACTTAGAATTAAATGAACACTGCTTTCGTCTAGTTCTTTTTGATGTTTTAGGCTTTCTATCAGATTCCTTCAAAACAATTCTGTCACCATATCTCTGGACCAGCTTAAACAGCGGTTCGTCTAAAAGAAACATGGATAAAGCAGGAGAATCTCTAAAATGTGGTTGACATGGGCTCATATGTAGAGTGTCTTTGATCATATTCTGAGCTTCACAGAACTTGGTCCTCACAACAACCTCAGGCAGTTCACGATTGTTTCCTATTACTTCTTTGAGACCAAGCAAATCAGTCGAGGTATGAGTAAATGTCTCAAGCAAAGACTTATCTGCAATGATAAACCAAGTAAAATATTTACAACATAAAATAATAAGTTTTTTATGTCAACAAGAAATGCTTAAATACTTTTAAGTTAGATCAAACCTTCAAGAAGTTTTTTATAAAAGACAGCAAATATTTCAAGCAAGTAATATGCATCAGCTGCAGCGTATGCTTTTTGTTCTTCACTAAGTGGTCGACATGACCAATCACTACATTGAAGCTCCTAGCAAAAATAATAATAAAGCAATAAGGTGGGAAAAATCTAACAATATCGCTTTATTAACAATAATGGATAGAAAAAGCTAAACCTTGGATAGATGAACGCCCAGTAGTTCTTTACAAATTGAGGCCAAACTTTTTGCATCTTTAGGCTTTCTCTTCTCAGGATATTTAGTTTGTAAATGGTGGTAGATAGTAGCAATATCCAGAAAAGGTTCCACCTGTCATGTCATTAAAGGAAATTGCACACATATAAAGTTATTTGTCATCAAATGAAAGCCAAAAAAGATTTATAAAGTATATGTAAATAATGAAAACAGGGGATTGGCTTCAATAAAAGCATCCAAGCATAGAAAGCTTTACCATTTTCATTCACCTACAGGTTTTATACTGATTAATTGGTGATAAATAGTTAAAGAATAATGAAGAAAAAGAGTAAATGAGGAATAAAATAAGATGAAATAGGAGAAAATTAGACAATACAAAGAGAAAAAGATAGCCAAGCAAGAACTTCATCCAATTCATCAAAAAATCATTTACACTGAATTCATGAATTTATCTTATAGGGCCAATGTGTAATCCTAGTCGGTATCATTCTACTAAGGAAGACTCTTAAAATTCCATTACCAACAATAAGACCTAACTCCTAAGTCAACCCACCTTATAGTAAAGAAGACTATTAGGATGATGAAGCTATACTCCTGCCACAGGGAACAAGAGTAAACGCAGCCTTACAATGATTGACAATCTAAAAATCCTTGGTAGACAGAAGATCATTTTATTGATACTACGAAGATTTAATGACATAAATTATTGATCAATCTTTTCAAAGTGTCATAAAAGAAGGGCATGGATAAAACTTTTATACACCTCTAATATGCTTAAATTTGAACTGCGATTCCTGTAAAATTGGGTCCATTTACGTGACACACTGTATCCCTTTACGGATCTACTTCGATGCAGAATATTACTGGACATTCACTGAGGTAATTAATATGATGCATAAACCTTCTTTTCTTTTTTTGGTGAGCAAAAGATAATTAATTGGCTTATTCCAGTAGGGGAACAACCATCATAATCACTAAACACTAAACCTAAAAGCTAAAAAAATGACACATTACATAGTTTATGAAGAGAGCAGAACAATCGGATACATAACAATACAAAGAAGAAACAATTAAACACAGAACCATAAAAGAAGACAAGCTCAATTTCCACCCCAATTATAATCTAGAACTCATAGTCCCCAGTTCAAATCAGAAATACATAATGCAACTGGGCAAATTTTAACCCAATGCAGATTCATTTATTTGATCAAGGAAAGCTAATTCACATATGGAATGTCCAAAATTAGCATAGTCTACGAAGAGAGCAGAGCAATCGTATACAAGAATACAAACAAGACACAAAACCGTAGAAGAAGACAGGATCAATTTTCGTGCCTCATGTTAAACTAATTCAAATGAGTAATACATGATGAACGTAACCAAAATTCAATATAATGCAAATTCATTATTCATCGTGAACAAGTAACGTCACAAAACAAGCACAATTACCACCTCAAATTCAAATATAGAACTCCGATATGCTGCTAACAACTCGGACAAAATTCAATACAATGCAATAGAAATTCATGAATGAGTTAAAAAAAATAAAAAATTTGATCAAATTAAATCCGATCCACACGCAAAAGGAAGTCATCAAACCTTGTCGAAGCCAGGCTCGCAGCCATGAGAGCAGAAGGTGGAGGACAAGTACGCCAGGTCCTGCTTAAACCTAAACCCAAGCTTCAACACGTTCGAATCCACGAATAGGGGCCTTATCAAGTCGTAAACCTCAGACAATGGAAGGGATTGGAGGTCGAGGAGGAAGACCTGGTAGCCAGACTCGGTGGTCGTGCGGGTGGCGATTTGGAGGAGCGACACCGGAGGGAAGGAAAGGAGGACCTCGCCGCCGCCGCCGGGCTTCCACTCAGCGTCGAGGGCGACAACGGGGGATGTGGCGAGAGAGCGGCGGAGGGCGGCGAGCTCGCCAGCGTCGACGTCGGTGGCGGAGACCCAGTGGACGTCGAAGGGGCGGCGGGCCGGGTCGGGGGGAGACTGGTCCATGGCTCAAGCGTTCTACTGTCGAACCAGCTCGGGTAGAGCCTACATATTAGCTCGCCACACTTAAAACTTAATTTGCTGTTAACTACATAGTATTAAAGTTTAATTAATTTATTTATTTTTAAAAAGAAAAATTTCACTAGTTAAAACCCAAAGAGTATTCAAATGTGTTAAAAAGGTATTAGTCACTCATGCCAAAAAGCTATTCCAATCTAACTCGAGGGAAATAAAATAGGAGTGCTAATCATGACACGACTTAGAAAAAAATTATGTTTAAACTCAGACTCAAAGTTAAAAAAATTGAGTTGAATATATTATAAATTAATAATTTCTGCCTGGGTTTTTCATTGATATCATTATCTATATGTAAATGTACAAAAATATAGAAAGATGCAAACACATAAAATCTATTACAACAAATTAACGATAATCTAAATAGTTTAGAGAATTAGCCATAGGCATTAGTTGAAGAGGCTTAGTTGTGTGAAGACAGAGTCTCACGACCTTTTATCACACCCCGACAAGGTCAGCGAGCGTGGAACTAAGGTGAGCTATAGAGTAAAGAGACAGTGAGGTAACCTGGCAAGTCCATTTGTAAATACATCAGTAATTTGATTAGTGGTTGAGATATTGCGAACTCGAAGCATTCCATTTTGAACTCGTTCATGAATAAAATAAAAATCTAACTCAACATGTTTTGTGCGACCATGAAGAATAGGGTTGGCAGCTCTGTAAGTAGCGCTTATGTTATACACCAAAGGATGAGAGCTATAGTAGTGGGAACTTGTAACTCGTGAAGAAGATGAAGAATCCATGACAATGCAGAAGCAGTAACAGCGGACGCCCGATATTCTGCCTCGGCACTCAAGCGAGCTACAGTAGGCTGTTTTTTGGAGTTCCAAGAGATAAGATTACCTCCTAGAAAAATGCAATAACCAGTAACAGATCGCCGATTGTCAGGACAAGTGGACAACCAGTCCAATCGGCATTAGAATAGGCAGACAACACGAGATCATTAGAGGGAAGAATTTGAAGCCCAAACTAGAAAGTACCATTGACGTATCGAAGAATACATTTCATCGTCAACCAATGAACATCTTTGGGGCATGCTGAATTGACATGCGTGATTAACTTAGTATTGATGATCTGGGCGTGTGAGAGTAAGGTATTGCAAGCCCCCACCGCCGTGCAATATAGTGTTGGATTCGACAAGCTTAGACAACTTAGAGCCAGCGGCAGAAGGTGTGGAGAGAGGCTTGACACCATCAAATCCAAGACGGTGTAAGAGGCTGATTGCATACGTAGCTTGAGACAAATGAAGACCAGAACCAAGGTTGGAAACTTTGATGCCGAAGTAGTAATGAAGAGGACCAAGGTCTTTGATTGCAAAGGCAGATCCCAAGTCATGATTAAGAGATGCAACTGCAGATGATGAATTGCCGATGACTAGAATATCATCAACATACACGAGAACATACATGATTAAGGAACCCTCAATGTAAATAAATAAGGAGGCGTCAGCCTTGGAGCTAACAATACCTCATTTCTTGGAAGGCTAGCTGTATAAACCAAGGTTGAGGGCTTTGCTTTTGATCAACACCGGTATATGGAGTGTAATTAGTGAGCATAGAGGAGTCAGCCGGTTATGTGATGAGCAGCGCCAAAGTTAGGGTATCAGTGGTCTCTAGTGGGAGGAGTGACATGAGCCGCGTTGAGAGTAAGAGTTGGATCAGGTTGATAAGTTTGATCGCAGTGAATATAACACTGGATGGTGGTGTGGTCTTCCTTGTTGCCAATTTAGCACTGAGGTCCGAGTGGAGCAAGTGGCTTGAGTAGTGCCTGTAGGAGGATGAGGGTGGGGACTGCTAACAAAGTGTTGAGAGAAGCCCTGACCTCGCCCACGAATGTTGCCACGGTGCACCAAGGAGGTGTTGTATGTGGGTGTCAAAATCCCACATCAAGAAGTGGAAGAAAATAGGATGGGTCCTTTTCCTATAAAAGGACCCAGCCTTTGTAAAAATCATCCCAAGGGTAATATCAAAGTTACCAACTTCCCTTTTTATCATTGGTAATTTTTCTTTCTACCATTGGTAATTTGTTCTTTCTCTCTTTGTAATATTTCTCTTTAGTGAAATATTATTTTGGTAGTGTCCGAGGACGTAGGCAATTGCCGAACCTCGTTAAATTATAGTGCTTGTTTTTGTTCTTTTCTTGTCTATTTAATAGCTATTGTCGGGTATAGTTGGTGTTAATTATTGTGTTATTTATATTATTTGTCTTGATAAAACTCTGTCTAGGAGTTGGTTTTAAGCGGACTATCTTGTCCCACCAACTTTCCTGGGAATTTTACCTTGGGGTGATTTTTTACTACAATAGTTTTCACGCTTGTCATCTAGGTAATAGTTCTCACAGTGAACTATTTATCTTTGGTAAAAATTACCCATTTTTCAACAACAATTAGTATCAGAGCCATTGGTTAATTCTAGTATGCTCTGTGGTTGCGGTTTATGCTAATCTTCCACATCAGAAAAAATTATCCTCGAGCTCTTGGTTAATTTTAGTATGCTCTGTGGTTGCGGTTTGTGCTGATCTTCCATTCCATAAAAAAATATTTTTTCCTTCAGCCAATTGGCTTTCCGCATTGAGAGCTATTAAATAGACATTGTAGCAGAAATGGCAGAAGCATCCACATCGAAGGCAACAACTTCTTCATATTCAATTTTGGGAAGAACTGCTGTTACAAATCCAAGATTTGCTGTGGAGATTTTTGATGGTACCAGTCATTTCAGCATGTGGCAAAGTGAGGTTCTAGATGCTCTCTTTCAACAGGGTCTAGACATTGTCATCGAAGAAAAGAAACCAGAAGATCTTGAGGAGAAATAATGGAAGACGCTGAATAGAATGATATGTGGTACCATTCGAGTGTGCCTTTCTAGAGAGCAGAAGTATGCTTTTTCTAAAGAAACTTTTGCAAGAAAATTGTGGAAGGCACTGGAGGAGAAATTCTTGAAGAAAAGTAGTCAGAACAAGCTCTATATGAAAAAGAGACTTTTCCGGTTCAACTATGTTCTTGGTACCCCGCTCTAAATGATCATATTACTAGCTTCAATCAGCTAGTAACTGATTTGATGAATATGGACGTGACTTTTGAGGATGAAGATCTGGCTCTCATGTTGTTCGGATCACTTCCTCATGAATTTGAGTTTCTTGAAACTACTCTACTTCATGGGAAGGTTGTTGTGTCTCTCAGTGAAGTAACTGCTGCATTGTACAGTTATGAATTAAGAAAGAAGGAAAAATAAGAAAACACAAGTGCAGAAGTTGAAGCTCTTGTTGTGGAGAGAGGCCGGTCGCAGAGCCAGAATAAAGGAAGAAGGGGAAGATCGAAGTCAAAGTC
>JAVDBV010056173.1:1408-14352 GCA_032619315.1 Piper longum
CACGTGTTCTGAAACATACTCGACTCGAAAATAACGGTCGAACCGACCGGTTCTAAATATAAAACCCTAACTCGAATCATGGGTTTTACAGTCCTGTTCATTCTTTTAGCAATTCCATTATATCGAGGAGTATAAGGAACCGTCTTCTCATGCCTAATCCCATGCTTGCTACAATATTCATCAAACTCAACAGAATAATATTCACCACCATTATCACTTCTAAGGCATTTCAAGAGCTTATCAGTCTCTCTTTCAACCAATAAATAAAAATTCTTAAAGATGCTAAAAACATTACTTTTATTTTTCATGCCATAAGCCCACACCTTCCTAGAAGTACCATCAATAAAAGTAACAAATTAAATAGAACCGCCAAGAAATTTTACCTCCATAGGCCTACACATCAGTATGTACCAACTCAAGAACTTCAGACTTTTTCGTACTTGCGCCTGCAAACGATGTCTTATGTTGTTTCCCGATCAAACAATGGTCACAAGGACTAATTTTAATATCCTTGGTCGTGGGAAGGAGATTCAGCTTCTTCAATGTCTATAGTCTATTCTCACTCATGTGTCCCAATCGATGGTGCCACAAATCAGCAGTGGAATCAAATGAGTAGATATAAACCTCCCCTTAAACTAGACTCATCTCAGTCTTGTACAAACAACAACACTTATTCTCTTTAACAACAACAAGAGAACCTTTCAAAAGTTTCCACACTCCTTGTGAAAATTGTGAACCAAATCCTTCATCATCAAACACTCCGGTTGATAACAAATTCATCCTCAAATATGGAATATGTTTGATATTTTAAAGCACCAATCTGTATCCATGTTTGTCACGAAATGCCCATCTCCAAGTCCCACAATTTTGGAAGTATCACTATTTCTCATCTTCACTATACCCAAATCTGAAGATTCATAGGTAGTAAAAATTTTTTTACTTGGAGTTGCATTGAACGATGCTCCCGAGTCAACTACCCAACTAGCATCACAATCAGCCGTCAAACAATCATTTTCATAATCAGAAAGAACCACCATGTCATCATGTACAACATTAGTATTCTTTTCTACTTGATCCTTGTTGTCCTTATTTTTCAAGTCTTTTATGATCTTCCAACAATTCTTTTTTATATGACCTGTCTTGTCACAATAATAATAGTTCAAGTGCTTCTTAGATTTAGACCTTCTTCGATTGTTGTCCCTTATGTTTATGTCTCTATGTCTTGATCTACCTCTTGCTTCTTCTCACACTAATACATGAGATTCTGAAGTTGGTAGAGATTTTCTCCTCACCTCTTCATTTAGTAAACTGCTTGTTACCATGTCCATTATGAGTTTTGCATCCGGAGTAGCATTGCTCAAAGAGATCACCAATGTTTCCCAACTTTCTGGCAATGTGTTGAGGAGTAGGATAGCTTGTCATTCCTCATCTAGAGTCATCTTCATCCTAGAAAGTTGGGTAATAATACTCTTCATCTCATTGAAATGCTCACTTATATCACCTCCATCCTTATACCTCAAGTTCATTAATTTCCTTATCAAAAGGGTCTTGTTGCCAGCAGTATTCCTCTCATAAACTTCTTGGAGTTTATCCCATATAGCTTTTGACCATGTCAATTCAGAAATATAATGATACACCACTTTATCTACCCATTGTCTCAAATAAGCCATAGCCTTTTCATCCAACTTATTCGAGTCTTTATCAGTCACCTCTGTCGGTTTTTGACCTATGATAGGTTCAAACAAATTCTTGGGACACAAATGATTAATCAATTTTCCTTTCTATTAGTGCTAGTTACCAGGCCCTTTAAGAGATATCATTTTAATATGCTTCTCATCAGTCATTATTGAAATACACACCAACTAGGCTCTTATAAATTTCGTCAAACACCTAGAGGGCAGTAAATATCCAACCCAAAAATTTGCTACTAACAAATCAACCAGGCTATGATACCACTTGTTGGGCTTAACCAGAATAAACCAAATATAAATCCCCTATTTCAACACATAAAGATGAGAAGTCCCAAAAAAATAAAAGATTAGACAAACCAATTTTACGTGGAAAACCTCAAATTTGGGGAAAATACCACGGGGCAAACGACCATATCAAATCACTATATCACAAGTTTGATAAAGAACAACTTCACAGGAGAACAAATTCCCTAATACTAATTTACTGTACTTTCTACAAAATTGGTCACTAAATTGGTATTGGCTAAGAAGGAAAACAAAGAATTACGGATTACAACCGTTGACAATTATAAGCAAATTTCAACTAAATATTCACCTTTCTTCCATCCAGAAAAATTTCTTTCTCCCTTTACGCAACAATTTTATCTAAAACCATAAAACTAAAAAACGAAAGAAGAAAAACATCGTATGTCCTTTGCAATGAAGGAATTGGGACCGACAAAGCAAATTTTGGAAATGTCCATTCAGTGTGACATGGGAGCTAGAAAGGTTTGGGTATCACACAAAAGGTATATAGACAAGGTATTTGAAAAATTTAACATGAAAGATGCAAAGCTGGCTGGAGTTCCACTTGGGGGCACTTCAAGTTGAAGAAAAGTGATTTAAATAAAACAAAGATGAAGGAAATGACAAGAAGTCTGTTTCTGATCACTCTATGTTCATCAAGAGGTTTGATGTTAGCAACTTTATTATTGTGCTGCTTTATGTGGATGGCACGTTGATTGTATGACATGATGGGGCCAAAATTGCAAGTTTAAAGAAGAACTTAAATGAATCCTTTGCAATGATGGAATTGGGACCTCCAAAGCAAATTTTGGAAATGTCCATTCGGTTTGGGTATCACACAAAAGTTACATAGAAAAGGTACTTGAAAAATTTAACATGAAAGATGCAAAGCTGGTTGGAGTTCCACTTGGGGGCACTTCAAATTGAAGAAAAGTGATTTAAATGAAAGAGAGATGAAGGAAATGACAAAGGTTCCATATGTTTCTGCAGTCGGTAGTTTGATGTATGCTATGACTTATACAGAACTGGACATAACATATGTAGTTGGAACGGTTAGCAGACATTTAGCAAATCTGAGTAAAGAACATTGACAAGCAGTTAAATGGATAATGAGGTACTTGAGTGGTACATCTAAAATGTGTTTGTGTTTTGGAAGTGATAAACCTTTATTGATTGGCTACACCAATGCAGACATGGCAAGTGACTTGAAGACAAGAAGGTCAACATCTGGGCTTGTTATTAATTTTAATAATGGGGCTGTATCTTGGCAGTCTAGGTTGCAAAAGTGTGTTGCACTATCTATAATTGAAATTAAATTTATTATGACTACAGAAGTTTGCAAGGAGATGTTATGGACGAAGAGATTTTTGAATGAAATTGGTGTTAAACAGGAGAGATATATTGTACACTGTGATAACTAGAGTGTAATTCACTTAAGTAAGAATTCAAGTTTTCATTCATGGAGCAAATATATTGATGTGAGATATCACTGGGTAGAGATGTGTTGGAAAATAAATTTCATAAGCTAACAAAAATCTATACTGAAAGGAATGTTACAAACATGATGACTAAAGTTGTGTTAAAGGAGAAACATGTTTACTGCAGGAATGGAGCAGACATAGATGAAGTTTCCCATGCTGGCTAAAGGTATTTCATGGAGTCAGGAAGGGGAGGTTTGTTAGGTTATCCCTCCTCCGTAAATACATGAAATTACAACCCTATTTTGGGCAAAAATCAAGATTTTGCAGATTTGGTTAGTTGAAAGGAATAAAATTAATTTACAACGCTTTTCTTATTTGGTTTTTTTGTTTTCTTGTTTTGGAGAAGATGCTGCAAAAGGAAAAAGAAAATTTTGTGGCTTGAAAAAATGTGAATTTTTAATTGAGATTCGCTTAAAATCGTCAATGGTAACTTTATCATGTTCTTATATTTATAATCTGTAATTCTTTATTTTCTTTCTTGACCAATACTAATTTTGTAAAATGTACAGCAAATTTGTATTGAAGAGCTTGCTCTCATCTGGATCTGTTCTATATCAAACTTGTGATATAGTGATTTGATCTTTCATTTGCCCCGTGATTTTTTTAGTAAATTAGAGGTTTTCCACATAAAATTAGATTGTCTAATCTCTGTATTTGTTTGGTACTTCTCATCTTATGTGTTGAAATAAGAGATCTGTATTTGGTTTGTGTGGTTAATCCCATCAATAATTATATCTTAATGCTAAAGATGGTGAGATTGAAATATGAAACTTGGTAATAAATGAGATAAGGATTCAATAGGTTTTATCTTAAAGAGCATGTTGTAACAAAAAAGGAAGAGTTGTCGGGATCTTCTAGTTTGGGAAGCCTTGTGATTTTGGGACCAAAATGTGTAAACGGAAGAAGTCATAACAGATCTCTGATTCAAGATGCTGAGTAGAGAAGAAATAGGTGCTCAGGATTCTTTTCAAAAGGGCTTTCATGTATTTTTTCCTGTTTCCTCCCCTATTTTTTAGTCTTATTAAAGCCATTTTAGTTTGGGATCTCGAATGTGTTCGTCCCTCTTTTTTGGGTTTTGGGAGTTATTTGTCTCTGCTTTTTTGCAGAGAAATTCTCGACTGTGTTAATAGCCTTTTGAAAGTTGTATTTTGTGGAGAATTCTGACGACTGAAACATTGTTTTTTGCACCTCACTAAACCCCCTTTAGTACTAATATGAAGGTTGATTTTTTATTTTTTAATCGATGGTTTCTTGTCCTTTTTTCTCTTTCTTAGAGTTACATACCGTAGATAAAAAAAAAAAGTTATATGCGGCGTAACATAAGAGGCTTGTGTCATGACCGAACAAAGAAGAAATAAGAGGGCAATGATATGAGTTGCCTCACAAGTATTAGTCTCATAGGAACCAGTTAAAGAATTTACAAAGAATCTTCTCTTGTGTGAGAATCGCGTTTTCACCCAATATCAACTCAGCATTTCTTTTTTAACTGCAGTTTTCTGTTTCTACAAGCAGCTAACCAGAATAAAAATCATTGAAAAAAGAAAAAAAGATTTATCAAGTATCCACCTAGTAATTAGGAGCCCTGAGAGAGTCACTAGCATTTAAAGGTAACGTATCCCAAAAAAATTCGGTCAGGAGTAACTACTTTTTAGTGTAAAGTATGTCATAGTGGCCTGGCCTGCTCAGTAGTGTGAAGAGAGGTTGGATGTCACCTGGTTTGGTGTCTTCAGAAGTGCTTTCAGAACCAGCGGCAGGTGAAGGAAGAAATCCATGATATAACACATTGGCAACCCCGTCTATTGATGGGGCACGATCAAGGTAGACGACACGAATTGGCACACCTAACGCACTGCATACGGCAGTTATGTGGATTTGACCGCTTTCTTTTTCCATAGGTAGCACGAACATATCGCAAAACTGTTTCACAAAATGGAGCATTTAGCAACTAGAAGATTAGAAGGGTAGAATACGTGTATAAATAGTTAGGAACCTTCTCTGCGTCTCCGTCGCAATCCACGAGAAATGGTACAAAAGATTCAACTCGTTTCCGAATTTCAGCAGCCGTCACAAATCTCAAGAACAACACAGCTGTAAAGCAACAATTTAGTCATATCGAGAAGTAGCAAAAAAAGGGAGTACTCGCCGGAAAAAATTGATGTACTTACCATAATCGGAGATTAGCGGAGTCCTGGCTTTTTTCAGTAGATCAACAGCGCTGAAGATAAGATAGCTCACAGTTCAAATCACTTAAGAGAAAAATCTTAACTATCATAATTCAAGGGTAAAAATTCACTAATTTTCATTTTTCATTTTTTTTCTTTTTTCTGTTTTGAAAAAAAAGCCTTATACTACCTAATGGAAACGTCGGTGCCCTGAATCACACTGTCCAGCACCTCCACAAAATCCTAAATATATCAAACAAGCTAGTTTAACAACAGTTTTCCTCAAATACAAGGAGTGTATAATTATGCAAAAGCTTATGGAAGAAGGCCAAAACAAGGAAAAAGTATAACGGAGCTCACGTCAAAGGTGTCGTCAAAAATATACCACTCAAATCCCAGGTTCCTAAGTGTAATCTTGCACTGGTTAATGCTTTCTTTTACTCGTGAGACCTCTGTTACATCTTGCGACTCCAAAATGTTTTCCTGATTCTCAAATATGATCTTTGTATTAGCTTGCAACAAACAAAAATATGTTACACATTCATGTTTGTTAAAGGTTACCAGGTAGGCAAACATGAAAGCCCTGAAGAAGCAATTTCCATCTCCCAGCGTTCGTCTAAAGGCAGCATACTGATCAATCAAAAGCTGAAAGAGTAGGGAAATTCATTAAGAAACACATTTGTGAACCAGATGTTTAATTCGAAAACTTAATATTGTTCCTTGGGTCCACCTTAATGTTTTCTTGAAAAAAGGGACTACTGTCTTCATATTCAGCTGCTAAAGCTGACAATGGTTCCTGCAAACTCTAAGAAACTTCGATCAGTGCTTGATAAACTTTTCATTCTAATGTTTTTGTTTGCAGAAATAATTAGAAAGTAGAAACATATTAAATTACTCCCAAAAACATAGATGAAGCAAAACTTAGGGAATGCGCGAGTCTAAATCTACGATTAACTCCATACTAGTGAATATTCTAACGAGCCTATTGATCAACTTCTCACTGTCTGTCTAATCCTTTCATAAGGACGACACCTTAAGTCCTGCCAGACAATGTACTAACTGGTTTTAAATCGTCCACCGGTCAATATAATGATATACCAAATTACCAAGATTTGGGGTATATCACAATTGTACGGTGTATGCCAAATGTTCAATCCAATAATATTAGAGAATGTATTATATGACAGTGGACACCGACATCAGGGATTCAAATCTACGAAACAAAACATAAATATATCATCAGGTAATTAATTGCCTAAGATTCCAACTGCAAACACAACATCATCGTATTATTCGTTCACACTGCGACCCTAACAACTTTAAAAATCTCCAAACCAAAATATCAATCGTAGAGTATGATAAGAGACAGTTCCAATTGCTATCAAGATCAACAAATAAGGCAGCTAGATTTCTAATTCAAGAAGCAAGCAAAATGATGAAAGGAGAATCGCTTGCCTGGTCGCCCACCAGCCACGGCGCCTTCGAGTTATTCTCCTCACTTGCCTGGTCACGTTGAGAAATCAGAGGGGGCTAAAAGAACACACACGACAGATACTCTCGTTGATAGATCTCTTAGAAAAAAACGTATAATAGTATATTTCATGACAATGGATAACCACATTGAAAATCTGCCTAGAATGCATGTCATTGACAAACGATACTATTCTCCATTAAAATAAGATAATGGAAGAAAACCGAAGTCAGACATGATAGCGTCGTCATTTTACACATTCACACTCTATTCCGAGTATAGTTTCGAAGAATTCAACAAATGCATTCATCACATAAACAAATTCAACAAATGCAAGCAGCATGATGCTAAGATTTCAACAATTTACAAGATACCATTCAATTTTAACATCCTAAAGTACAATAAGAAGCAGTTTCAACAAATTAACCAGCTCTATATCTAAATAAAAAAGTCTTTAAGATCAAGAAAGATGAATCATCTGCACTTAAACAAAAATTATAGCTTATATTTTTCCGTAAAAAAAAAAGTAGATATCATGTAGAATCTAGAATCTAAACCAGAAACATTATAAATCTTCACACTACCATCTCAAAAAGAAAACATCGACAAGTAGAACAAGAACAGTTAATATTGCTTTCAAAATCAAAAAATTATACAGAGATGAAGGAAGGGGGTTCGCTTGCCTTGTCGCCCTCGTCATCGAAATCCAGCAAACTAGGGGCGATATCCTGGAGCAGACGGGGAAGGACGCTGCCGCCGACCATTGCCGCCGGCCTCATCACCTCACCGGAGTCGGTCGCCACCGTCTTCCCCTCGTAGGTCGAGCGATTCCTCCTCTCCGGCGACGAATCCTGCGAATCGGCATCCAGGAAACTAGTATCGACCGTCGGGAGCAGAGGGGGAAGGTAGCTTCCGGCCATCCCCTGCGCCGACTCAACCACCTCATTCGACTCGACCACCACCGCCTTTACCTTGTCGACCGATCGGACGATCTTCTCCGCCGAAGACTCAGCCGATCGACCCTCCGATTTTCTCGGGGACGAACCCGCCGCGATTTCCGCCGACTTTCCTGGAGGAGCAAAGGAGGAGACTCTATTCGCCGGGGGCAACGCATCCGGCAAGACTCTATCCGATTCACCTGGAGAGGCCGGTGTGGGATCCTTCCCTACAGAGGACGACTCAGCCGGGACTCCCTCCGATTTCTCCGGCGAGGCGGTGAGGATGTCCTTCTCTTCAATTTCCCTCCGACGGCCACGATCGTCCATCTTCCCCGGCAACGACTCCGTCGGGACTTCCTCCGATTTCCCAGGGGAGTCGGTGAGGGGGTCCTTCTTCACAAGTTTACAATGACGGCTCCGCTCGTCCATCTCCGGCGACGCCGACGGCTGTTGCTTCGCCTTCACCGGCGAGGCGTGGGAGGGATCTTTCGTTTCCGGCGATGTTTTCTCCGCATCCATCTCCGGTCGGACGTGAGAATGCTGAATTTGCGGAGGCGGGGGTAGAGGGAGTTTGGGCGGTTAAAGGTGGTTATGATCTTTTTTGCATAATAATATATAAATAAAAATACAGGGAGCCGTTTTGATTCGGTGTGAATGATCGAATCTATCTTGGTGGCGTGTACGGTTGATTTTTGAACATTAGTTTTGTCCGCTCTCCTTCGAGTACCGGTTTTTATCAGGGAACGAGGCCATGTGACGTCATCTACGTGCGTGGTCCACATCGAGCCCGTGACATTTTATTTAGGCGGGTTAGCGAAATTCGCAAACCCCGTAAATTTAAACAAGTGAATTATATTAATAGGTTAGTAAATTTTTTTTTAGGTGTGAGCCGTATTTATATAGTTTTTATACATTCTCATTCTAGTCTAAAAACCAATACAAGCCAATTAATCAAATTATACACCTCCCAACATGTAAATCTAATTCAAAAGTTTCTAGGCCTAAAATATAAATGATAGAAAATTTTTTTATTATATTTACAACTTAAACTCATTGACAAGTGAATCTCATTTTAATTGATTATCGTAAAATATTATTTATATTATTAATTTATTTTAATAATATAAATTTGATTCACTGTTTTACTAATCCCTCTAAGTTCGTGTTGGCTTTTAATTTAATCAATTTAATTTATAAATCAAGTTTTACTTTTATGAAATCTAGCTTCAACAACTCCAAAGCTTTTGCCTGTTTGATTTAATAGTTTAGATTGACTATCGGGGAGCCTTAATCCGGCCATTGCGGCCACCCTCCAAGACTGATATACGAACGATTTTAAATTAAGTCAAATAAAAACGGAAAAGACCTTGACCTTGCTTAACATATAAGGAAAAAAATAAAATATTATTTTATTTTCCCCAACCATCTTTAAATATAAATAATAATGATAAAAAACTCTACCATAACTGATTATTGATTTAACTAAATATTATTTAACTATTTTATATGTAACTATATAAATTATGTCTACCTTAACATTGATCTTAAAACTATTAATTATTAAAATATCAAAATAATGAATTTACTTAATTTAAATTACTTATATTCTGGTTTCATAATGTTTAATACATCTAAATTAACACAGTTTACATGCTTGGAACATTATATATCTTTGTAAATGAAAAAACATTTTCGATAATTTAACCTTTAACGAACCTAATAAAGTTGCGTTATGATATATAGTTTTTTAACGAATTTAACTATATTTTAACCATTTAATTGGTGACAAAATAATGAAAAGTTATTTATGGCAGAACTTTATAAATATGGTTAATGACATGGTTGTGGTTAAAATAACAAATGGTTATGGCAATTATATTGACCAAATTGTAACAGATGTGGTCAGCTATTAACATGGTCTTTATTAAGAGTTTTTACTAGAAAAAGAGAAAATTTACCTTAGGGTGGTTGAATTTGGCTATCCATCAGATTTGGCCGCCCTTGATGTCACTTTTTTTTTAAATAAAATTTTTAAATACTTCTGCCACTAGCCACCATGACAAATAGCGGCAACCATAGGGTAAAACCCCGAAAATACTAGGTTATTCTATTTAATATTTTGTAAATTTAGGAACAAGTCTTAAATATTATTTAATTAAATTACAATCTCCAAAATCTTTCTTAGTTAATTCTTATTAATAAAATAAGAATAATATAAAATAAAAAATTAATCCTTTTGGATAAATCAAGTGGTGCTATGGTTAGGGCCTAACCGATATGATTAGTGATTTTAGTTATCAGGTAATGGAGTTTTTGTAGTGATTAGGTAGACTAGGTCTTTAAGTGGATAGGGACTATTAGGCATTGGAATATGAGGGAGATTTTAAGGGAGTTAGGCATTAGACACTTACAACCCTTTTCGGTGAGTTTTTACGTTTTTTCACCATCACCACGTCTTTTTTTTTTCTCTCCCTTCTTTCTCGCGCCAACCTCCTCTACTTATCTACTTTTCTCTTATATTTTTTCTTTTCCCATCTTCATGCATACATCTTTTTGTTTTTTTTTATTTCTTTTGAATGTGAAGATTTGTTGATTTCTTATTGTTCAATGTGCATATTTGTCATATAGGTGTATGATTTCTTATTCTTGAACATCATTGTATGAATTTTTGAGTGAGAAGCTATACCTATTTTTCATTTTAACGTTCTGTTTTATTTTATTTTTCTTGATGTAATTAATCCAAGTTTGCTATTAATGAATAAGTTAATATTTTTTTCTTGATTTTAGGCGATGTAGATCAATATTAATATTATAAATTAAGACATGCGGTTTATTTGAGAATAAAATAATAATTGATTATATATAATTTCTCATACACTGTACAATTTAAATTAATTGACATGATATTAGTTGCTCTATTATATTATATATACAGTACAACTATTGTATAAGCATTAAACTTTTTAAATGTTATTAAATAAATAGTTTTGTGTTATTTTAATTTATTAACTTATAGTTATTCTTTGCTATGAGAATTGTAAAATCCGCGCTTTTTGCCTGATGGTTTTAATTTTAGTTTGGTCATGACTTGGATTGAATTGATTGCCTGACCTTTTTTGTCGCTTATTTATGTATGGTATGTATGAGCTGCCCTGCCCTTAAATCCTTCGGCTTTGCTTCCTCATTTATGTTTAGTTTGGTTGAGTTGAGTCTATTTAGACTTTAGGACTGAGTCCCTGCATGTCTAGTCATCTTTCGTGTATTGTGGTAATGTTTGTTTTCCGTGTTTTAGGTGGAAAAAAAAATCTAAAATGATGCAAATGAGAACTTGGTGCAAAAGGCGTCATGTCAGCGCCCTTATACCTAGATAAAGTTTGAGTTTGATGCTCAAGTTCAGAACACTGACACCAAGATGCTGTCAAAGCACCCTACGCTAGTTACTTGCCTTATTTTGGGATTTTTTCCATATTGTATTTATTTATTTATTTTATAAACCACGGTTTCCCTCTTTTTATTTTCAAAATTCAAATCCTAACACACCTCTTTAGGTGTAGCACCCATGCCTATGACATTTCCTAGCCAACCACCCTTTTTTTATAAAACCCCACCCCCAACCCACCCAACCACTAAAACTTTATAAAACCCCACCCCCATGTCCTCCCAACCATTTGATCGATCTTTACATTTCCTCTCAGCCTTGTGGAGCATTCCTAAGTATTTGTTTCAAGGGTTGAAGAACTTGGAGTGGGAAAACTCTAACTGACCTCCCCTTGGCTTGGATGAGGTATTTTTATTTCTATTCTTAGTTCTAGTTCAGAAGTTCTCTTGTTGTTTGCCTATTGATGTGGTTGTTTATATTTTCATGGTATTTTTCTCACACACACACACACACACATATTTCTGTTACATGTCATTTTATTTTCTAGAGTAATAGTTATAATTTTTGTATCATCAGTGTGTCTAGATCTTATTGGTTTGGAATTAAATCTATGTTTCATGTTTTAGATATCTGATTTGTATGATATTGGTATGTTTGTCTTCACACTACATAGATCTACAAGTTATATGTTGACCATATCGACTGATTTGACATGGATGATCATAAAAAGGTCCAAATCAAACGAATGTTGGCAGCTTTCAAGGTTCCAGTGATCCCAACGTCCATCTACCCAATTTTTTACACCTTGTTTTGGTTTTAATTTCATGATATACTTGATACTCTATGTTATTCTTAATTTTATAATCATATCATAAAATTTCCAAGATAAAATGTCCTTAATTAAGGCTAGAACAAAATTGTTAAACCATAGTGTGTATCTATATTGTTCTGCTTTGTTTGTCTATATTTTATGTTGATCTATGTGTTAGGTTAATAATAAGACCACATAAAAATACATAAAAAGACATAAAAAATTATCTAATAACTCACTAACTGTAACACCCCGACTCGGCTCACCCTTGAACCAACCCGGAAATGCTACCGGCGACCGAATCGTTCGATAATCTA
Source organism: Piper longum (assembly GCA_032619315.1). Taxonomy (NCBI): domain Eukaryota; kingdom Viridiplantae; phylum Streptophyta; class Magnoliopsida; order Piperales; family Piperaceae; genus Piper; species Piper longum. Next base: position 13,944 of record JAVDBV010056173.1, read on the forward strand.
CTATATTCGGTTAAGCCGACCAGGATCTACTCTCGGCGTCTTAAGATGAAGACCACCTATGCCCTCTATTCATTATTCACATCATGGTATTATATCTTAACACTCAATCTTATTATCATGCTTTTCACTACCTCACATCAGTTCAAATATAATAAAAATATAAACAAAATATTAAACATTCAGTCACCGAATACATGTGTGTGTGCGAAAGACCTCATTGCTCCTCCGTCCAGGCTGGCACTTCTATCTCATAGTCGTTACCTACATATAATACAAAACCGTCAGTAACGAGCGTTACCGGTCCGGAAAATAACTAATATCAAACTGGCACAGGAGAGCTAACCCTCCTGTTGAATAAAAACCATATACTTCCTCAAGAACTCTCACAAGGGCACTAACAGGAGCCGTC
>JAVDBV010056178.1:0-18309 GCA_032619315.1 Piper longum
AATTATACCTCGCGTCGTCGGCAATCGGCGACGGTTAGGGTTCCGTCGTACGTGCGTCTCGAACCTCGAATTCGGCGCTCGACGGCGTCCGAAGCTCGATCGGGCTCGACCGGGTGAACTCCGTGGAAGATCCGGTGAATTTCAGCGAATTCCAAAAATTCCGGTTTTTCGGCAAATTCTAACGGTTTTCCGGCGGTTTTTCATGGTTTTCCGGCAACTCTCCAACGAGCCCGACGTGTCTGTGGTGTCAACGTGGCCGACGGAGGCGACGGCTCGCTTGAAAATGCTGCAAACAGAGCGGCGGCGTTGGGTGGCTAAATCCGGCTGGCCAGGGCGGCGATCGGCGGCGCTCTAGTCGGGGAAGGTCGCTGGGTAGTCGGTGGCACCGAGGCAACCACCGGACGGCGACGGCGACGGTCGCCGGCGGCCCAATCGACGACGCGAATGCATGGCGGGCGCGGCGCTTGGCGTGGCGATCCCGGCGTCGTGGCGGCCAGATGGTGGCCGGGGCTGGTTAGGGCGGCACGACGACGGCGCGACGGGGCAGACCGGCGTCGGTCGGCGGCCGGGCGGCGCTGGCAGAGGCGGCGCCGGCACATGGGGACGGCTAAAAGGGTGAAAAACGTCGAGGGTAAAGAAAAAGGTGGAGTGGAGTACTTGTAAATAAAACTTGACTCGAATCCGTCTCGAGTCAAAAATAATAACTAACGTGTAATAAATCCTAAAAAAAATCTAAAAAAATCAGGAAAATCCTATAAAATAAAATAAAATACACAACATCCAAATGACATGCTCTATAACTGATAACCCACCCAAATTACCCCATAACGCATCCTAACGCGGTAACGACCTAAAACTATTTCTACGGTCACAAAATAAAGAAATCTAGAATCGTCAACTGTATGCTCTCATGCATTCTGATAACTCATTCTCTGCTCATTCATCTCATTATCATCACTACTCGCTACACATTGCCCTCACAGCTGAGCTGAGTCAAACATTCTTTTATTTAAGTTATATTCGTTATTTAATAAATTTATCTATTTTAAATTGATTATTTTTTTAAATATATAATTAACAAGTACAAACCAAACAGGACTAAAATAAATACAAAAAACTTGCAAACTCGTTTACGCCCCTAATATCTCGTGCCGGGGCAAACGAAATTTTGATAAAAACATGCAACAAATATGGCCCCATTGACATACGTGAATGTTGGTGGTACGGGTCATATCACACCACATTCGGAATTGGGAATTGCTCGTTCACGTTTCGATAACTGTGTTGCCATTGAAAGCGTCACTCTAATGCAGCCCACGCTTCCATGGTCGGCAGCTTCACCTCCGACCCTTCATCTCAGTCAAAAGCTCCGCATCGAACGGCCATGCGAGCACCTCCTGCTCCTGACCAATCTGACTTTGGCCTACTCTTTGACCGGACTATAATAATGTAACGTAATAATGCAACATATATATCTCTCTCGAGACAAAAAATATCCTCCTTACATCTCTTCGCCTCTTATATATCGTAGTAATAACTACACAATATGTCGAGATCAACAGCCTTTCTATTTCAATATTTTTTTTAAGGGCTATGTCTTTCAAATTTACACCAACCTTTCTCGCCAACCTATAATTTTTATTATTATTATTGCCAGAATTTTTTTAGACTTACCCATTATTTAAGAATATCGAACCAAATTTACATATTTGACAAAATTTTAAAGACATATACTATTTAGAAACCTCAAATCAAATATCACGAGTATTTGAATATTAATTTAATTATTTGATATATTTACTTTTAAGATCAGTGTCAAATCAACTTTCTACACATAAATATTAATTATGATTGTTAAATTTGTCTAATTTTTCTTTTTGTAAATCACATATCAACTTTACTTGCATGGTTATGCAGAATATTCTAGGGTGACCAAAAAACTGTCGTTTGTCAAATCAACTTTTACGTGTATTACTTTAGAAAAAAAAAAACTCTTACATTTATTATTATCACCACCAGGAAGAAGACACTCAGATATAAATGCATTTTTCATAAAACTTGTAAGATATGAATGCTGTGCTTGACCAGGGACGAGAATATGGAATGGTAACATCGATATATACATAGATAAAGTCATATCCTCCCATTTTGTCCCTTTATTATCAACGTGAAGCCTCCCTCTCCCTTCCTATATACTCTTCCTTTTCTTCTTCTTTATCGATCTAAGCTTTCATGGCTGCACGCCCGGAGAATACGCAAGCAGAAGAGTTCTCGTCGGCTTCGGAAGTAAACCTGAGAATCGCCGTGGAGAGAAACCCATCACAAGAGCGTTTGGTCCAACTGGGCATCAAGTCCTGGCCAAAGTATATGCATATATATTAATTCCATCCTCTTCAATCTTGCTTCTTTGCTTTGTTTTGAATCCTAGCTAGTACATGTATATTTTGTTGATTTAGACATATAGCTATTACCATAGGCTATAATTCATGTTTGCGACGAGTTTATAATGATCTGTTCTTGTTTGTTAGGTGGGGTTGTCCTCCTGGGAAGTACTCTCTCAAATTTGATGCGCAAGAGACCTGCTATTTGCTCAAAGGCAAGGTGAAGGCTCACACAAAGGGTACCTCCGACTGCGTTGAATTTGGGGCAGGTGACTTGGTCGTCATCCCCGAAGGCCTCACTTGCACCTGGGATGTGTCTGTAGCCGTCGATAAGCACTACAAGTTCGACTCTTCTACTTCTCCTTCCTCTTCTTCCACTCATGATCAGTAACCATCTGCTTTCCACCTCCCCCATTACAGTGGATCTTCAACCTGCTATATATTTCAATCTTTGTGTTTCCTACTTGGCTTCTAATTTGTAGTATATTATACAAAATCTAAATTAACATGGAATATAGTTGGGTTTCTTTTATGTTTGCTTTGGTCAACAGTTCCTTCAACAGTCAAATGCTCCATGTTAGCATTCAAAATTAAAACATATACTTTAAGTTTAACCACAAAAATATAAGTACTTTGACTGGGCTTGCCCATGGCCGTTCTATATATTTGGGTGATAGGAGTGGTTTAAGATTGGAAAATGTTTAGCTAGCTCCGTTTTTTGTCGGTCCGTTTTGATCGGGTGATGTGAAGCCCTTCTTGAATTTTTACGAATCATCTTAATAAATAGAAAGATTAACTTTATTTGACATGAGATAATATACATTCACTTACAATAAAAAAACCCACTTTGTAAAAATGATAAAACACTGCATGCAAATACATAGAAAGCTGTTGTCAAAAAATAGTAAAAAAAAAAAAGGAAAACAAAACAAAACACTGTATAAGAAAATCACTTTCTTCCAGTTCCTCCGTTGCTATCACCCTACCTAAATGTATATTTAAAAATCTATTCAACAAAAAGTATAATATGAGCCCATATTTTTTATCTTCTATCCCACCTTCAACTCATGTAAAATTTTTTTTATTATATTTATAACGATCTGACCTAAAATATAATATAATATGTTTAAGTTATTTATTTAAAATTAATTAATCAAATTAAAAATATATAATTTATTTTCACTTATGAACAGAATATTAACCCAATAGTACAATTTATTCATTTTAAGATATTTTGTTTCTAAAATTATCACATTTGACCTGTTGTTACGACCTTCTTTAACTCGTAACCAACAGTCTAATCAATGCCCGTAGTCTAGCAGTTTTAATATTATTTGTAATGAATTAACCTAAAGTATAATATATTAAGCTTAAATTATTTATTTAAAAGTGATTAATTAAATTAAATATCTATAATTTATTTTTACTTATAAAAATAATCTTAATTGAGAGATCTCACAATATTTCACCTTAAAACCCATCTTTCCCACAATTTTCTTAGTTTAGATTGAGAAATCCTTTTGCCGGATACAATAATAAATGTCATCCCTTATCTTCACTTCTCCTCAAAAGTCATGTTCCTTATAATTATTTCACCTAAAAAACTCACCCCTTCATCATCATGCCATCTAATAAGTTTGCTTTTAAAAAACCTATTTAAATAGTACGTTAAAAAACTATCTTCCACCTTTACCCCACCTTTAAAATTTATCTTGGTCATTTGAAAAATTCAATTTCCCACCTCCCACTTAAGTTTGTAGTAGTACACTAAGAAACTTCCTCATTTATCTTCATATTTAAGTCAACAAATTATCATGTGTTTTTTATGTACTCTCAACTAGGATTTATAATGTGACACTATAATTAGGTATTTGGGTTAATGAAGTACGCGACTACAAATGCATTTCCTGTGTTCTACCAATCGGGTTCGATAATATGAGGCTAACCAAGTATTTGAGTTGATGAGGTATTGATTTGTAAGTTGTAAATGTGTTTTTTGTGTTCTATCAATTGGGCTGTTTGTTAGTGCGTTTTTTATATTATGTCAACGAGTTTTACACTGTGTAGTTAATCAAATTTTTTTCTGTACTTAATTCTTCAGAAACATAATTAATTTTTTTATTTATAGAAATAAATAGTGAAAATCTTAATAAATTATTCACGTACTCCAATTAAAATATGATACGAATGGGTGAAAAAAAGAGAGAAGAGAGACGCAGTTAAACCTTGTCCTTTAAGATTATCCACTCACATGCCCATTTCTCAAGGATTTATCTTTCCCATGGCGACGGCTTTGACCGGTGAACTCTGGGTGTAGAAGCAGAAGAACATGTCAAAAATATGGACAGAAGAACATGTCAAAAATCTGGACCACTGAAGTGTGGATGACACTGATCTTTACTTTACAAAAGGACACGGGCCATTACTTGTGCCGTTTTGGGAACTTAAACAGCGATAAGTTGGAGGATAATTGGAATGTTGATTAATGGTACCATTGGCGCCAAGCTTGCTTCAACAGGAGACGCATATATATAAAGGCTATAAGCATAGAGCTTGTACCATGCACGGAGGTGGTGTATATGATAGCAGGTAAGACCTGCATCCTCACTTCCATGTGATACATGGTCCAGTTTCATCTGATTGTAGCTAGCTATAACGTATAATATTCAAGTTCATATAAAGACAAGTACATGTCCAGGGGGAAAGTTAATTAACTGAGCTAAGAGGGTTGGGCTGATTAGGAGGAAGAAGGCAGATACGGATGAAGGTGAATGTGTCCCACCCACGTGTAAATACACAGATTGTCTTTTTTGTCTCGAAGGGCCTCATCTTGACTCTTCCCTTTTGACTTTTGACTGTTGAAGCACGTGTGTGGATTTACTTGGGCCATCAAACGGGCTCCGAAGGCCTTTATTACACAATAAAGGCCCTCGGAGCCCATTTGATGGCCCAAGAATCCTCTAAACTCTTTTGGGCTGGGCTGGGCTGGGCTGGGCTTTCCTAGGCCGGCCCAAGAATGTTAGAATGTATAAAAGGGTTAGCAATTGACTGAGCTCTTGCTAACCCAATTAGCTACGAATCTTAATAGTTGACAAAAAGAAGCAACCCGGATTTGTGACAAATAAGAAAATGCTACTGCTTGCATCAAAAATTGGAATTGGGTGAATAGAGGTCATTCTACCCCATGGCCCATAGCTGGATGCAACTGCAACACAGTCGACTCGGCGATAATAATGTCGAAATTAGTCTAATACCAAGACATTTGATTTGGCAAAATACATATATTGTACAGTACAGTTGCATGAGTTCGATCTGAAATCCGTATGATGAGACTCTTTCTGCCTTCACTGTACATAAAAAAGTCAACTATATTTCCCCCCTCTCTCTGGAAAAAGAGATGAATCGACAAACATTGCATCAGAAAGTCAAAGGCTTGGTTTTGATTCCACATCTGGCATATATGGCAATTAATTATAACTTTTACAAGGTATGCAAAAAGGAGAAACTCGGACGTACGTCAGCTCTCACTATCAAATAGTAGTAGTCTACTTCTTCCAGAAAAAAAAAAAAAAAGTCTACTGATCTGTAGCATTTTTTTTCCTTCTTAAGACGGATCGGGCATTGACATAACCAAGCTGGTTAGTTTCCAGTAATTGTCATTGTTACGCACTTTTTGCAAATTGGAGAGGGATTTGACTTCTTTATCTCCATTTTTAGGGTACCAACCAGCGCGACTAATAGACCCATAGCTAGTTAACTATTTCTTGTTCTTCTGGTTTGATGATTTTCCCATGGATATGTACTTGGGTCGTCTAGATTCAACTTTCAAGTTTCAATGCACGCCGATTATAAACCTACTCGAGCAAACAAATTCCTAACCAAACTTTTAGCAGTCAAAAAATAAAATTACAGTTGTCCATACATTTTGTTGGTTAATTTTTAGTGCGAGTCAATCAATATATATAGAGTGAGAATCAGATTCTAGCGGGGCCTTACTTAATGGCCATTTAATAAATCAATTTAATTAATTAATAGTTGAAGTTTGGGATTCAATTCGTACCACTTGATCTGCTAATTCCTCATATCTAAGAGGGATACAACTCATGCAGAAGAAGGAAATGGAGGTATTATATATATGCATAGAAATTAGTCTACCGAATCTAACAAAACGGGCATAAGGAACCATTAATCAACCACTTGCTCGTATACGAGTCATTTTGTTTTGGGAATGTATAGAAGTCCTGCTAAACACCAGAAATGCATCTTATCATCATCAGTTTTTTTTTCTTTTCCAAGGCTAGCTTATCATCTTCTTCCACCAGCTATTATCAGAATAAATATCAGCATATAGGGGAAAGAGCTCCCGTTGATGCCAGCCATGCACAACACAAATGATTTTTACTTCCCTTGAGTCAGAAACAGACTCGTCTTTTCTCATAAATATCATTAACTCTCCTTAATGACTCACTCCACACTGCATCTGCTCAGACCATTAATTGGTCTCCAAGTTTTTAAACAAATTCAAAATGAAAGGGGTATTGTCACCAAAGTCAGATTTGACCCAAACCTAAATACAAAAAAGATATTGCATGCTTTGAAGAAAGCTTGATATTGCATTGAGGAGATCATGTTTGTTTCAGAGTTGCTGCTGGTCGCCAGGCTCACAAGTCTCACCTAGCATTATTTTCACAAGCTCACAAACGATAGATTTGAATTGATTAAAATAAAACAAAAAAAAGCGGACGAGAACAAACAATTGCAAGTCGCAACAGATATGTTTTGTGGTTTTGAGCGGAAAAAAAAAAACAAAACATTTATTATTATCAATGTTTTAATAAATTGGAGATTCCGCCGAGAGATTCTTCGTCAAGCGTGCCTGGCAACTATAATCTGCATCACACTCCATCGACGCGACGACGATTAGAATCTCCATCAATATCATATAATTGTTAATCAACACTTAATACGTCACTGCTCATGCGCCAATGTCTCCTCTTCTCTTCGTTATAAAACACAGCACAACCCAACACAACACAACCCAACAGAAGCCTTGTCTGTCCTACACTCCTTCCCTCCCAACTCTCGCAAACAAATTGCCCATGGCCGACTTTAGCTGCTCCACCACCGAGCTCCTCACCCTCCTCGGCCCCGCCGCCGCCAACCAGACGGCAGTGGCGAGTTTCATCTGCGACCGCTTCGACGCAGTGGGAGCGAAGCTGGCCGAGACCACCTACGCTGTGGACAACACCTACCTCCTCTTCTCCGCCTACCTCGTCTTCGCCATGCAGCTCGGCTTCGCCATGCTCTGCGCCGGCTCCGTCCGGGCCAAGAACACCATGAACATCATGCTCACCAACGTCCTCGACGCCGCCGCCGGCGGCCTCTTCTACTACCTATTCGGCTTCGCCTTTGCCTTCGGCACCCCGAGCAACGGCTTCATCGGCAAGCACTTCTTCGGCCTGCGAGACGTCCCCTCCCAGACCTTCGACTACAGCTACTTCCTCTACCAGTGGGCCTTCGCCATCGCTGCCGCCGGCATCACCTCCGGCTCCATCGCCGAGCGGACCCAGTTCGTCGCCTACCTCATCTACTCCGCCTTCCTCACCGGCTTCGTCTACCCCGTCGTCTCCCACTGGTTCTGGTCGGTCGATGGCTGGGCCAGCCCAACCCGATCGCAAAGCCTCCTCTTCGGCTCTGGCGTCATCGACTTCGCCGGCTCCGGCGTCGTCCATATGGTGGGTGGGATTGCCGGGCTATGGGGGGCTTTGATCGAAGGCCCTCGGATCGGCCGGTTCGATCACACTGGCCGATCGGTGGCTCTGCGCGGCCATAGCGCTTCCCTCGTCGTCCTCGGCTCCTTCCTCCTATGGTTTGGCTGGTATGGCTTCAACCCGGGGTCATTCACCAGGATCTTACAGACATATCCGGGGGAGCCGAGCTACTACGGCCAGTGGAGCGCCGTCGGCCGAACCGCCGTCACCACCACCCTCGCCGGCTGCACCGCGGCGCTCACAACCCTCTTTGGCAAGCGCCTCATCTCCGGCCACTGGAACGTTACCGACGTCTGCAACGGCCTGCTGGGCGGCTTCGCGGCCATCACCGCGGGCTGCTCCGTGGTGGAGCCGTGGGCCGCCATCATCTGCGGGTTCATCGCCGCTGGCGTGCTCATCGGATGCAACCAGATCGCGGAGCTGGCCAGGTACGACGACCCATTGGAGGCGGCGCAGTTGCATGGCGGGTGCGGCGCTTGGGGGATCATCTTCACGTCCCTCTTCGCCAAGGAGGAGTACGTGAACCAGGCCTACCCGGGGCGGCCAGGTCGGCCGTACGGGCTGTTCATGGGTGGTGGAGGGAGGCTGCTGGCGGCGCACTTAGTGCAGATCTTGGTGATCGTCGGGTGGGTGAGCGCGTTGATGGCGCCCCTGTTCATGTTGCTCAAGAAGCTTGGGTTGTTGAGGATCTCGGCGGAGGACGAGACGGCGGGGATGGACCTTACCAGGCATGGCGGCTTTGCCTATGCCTACCATGACGAGGTATCCAACTCTCACCACCATGCCGGATTCATGCTCAAGACGGTTCCTGTGGGCAGCGCTAGATCCCCTTCCAATGCTACTCCCAACAACAACGAGGTCTAATTAATGGCAGGAGAAAGATCGATCTATCGTGTGGGAAGCAGATTACATACCTACATCTCTATATATATCTACCCTTATGCATGAAAGAAAGTTCTATATATGTAGACGACGTGTGTATTATACTGTCGAGGAACATAAAATATAACTTCAAGTTCAGATAAATCTTTCTTCTTGTGTCCAAAGGATACCATTCATAATACAATGGTGCCAACTTGTGTCTTTGTATAAACATTTTAATTGGGTAAGTGAAGATCAAAACAAATGCACCAGCCTGCGATCATTTGGCCAACTTCCCCTAAAATGGGATATACCCGGAATGAACAGGGATTACGAGAAGCAGAAATAATGGAACGGTTTTAACTCTCTGCTTCATTTCATTTGACTGTAATTGGTGAGATCAAGTCCCAACCACCCAGATTTCTTATCACATAATTGTTCCCAAAACCAGAAAAGCAGAAAAGTTCCGACTTTTTTCTATTGGAGCTTGTAGTTTGTTAGTACTTATAGTCAACTGACTTGAGCAAGATTTGATTGTTGTTAAGGAGAAGTTGGTTGCTCTTTATTACTAGACGAGCTCTTTATTAAGAGACAAGACATGAACTACAAATCTACAAAACAGCGCCAACAATCTAACATTTCATTAAGGACAGAACTATGGACATGTGGACGGCAGAGACGAGAAATTCTAGTGAACATTTTTAAAGCCTGTATTCGAATATTATTGGAAGTTTTTTTTTTAAAGAACATTATTGGCGTGAGGCTCAACCAGGGAAACTTTTCTTGTGCAAAGCTCATCCAGCCATACGAGTCCCGAATTCGATGGCCGGAAATGTCATTTTTTGAAATGATTCGAAGCCATTGTACAATGAACAAAGTCGACTGTTAGCAACTTGCAAATGAGAGACACAGGCACATAGCAAGTGGTACTTGCTTTCGTTATATACCGCAAATCTTCCCATAGCTAGGCTTTAGCTCTACGCGGTCGGCCTTTCTCGTTCACTTCCAACAAGGCAACAACCAGTGAATGAATTCATACCACCCGCTTGGTCTCATCCCTCAATTTGTCATTCTTTTGAACAATCTACTGACTTATTCACCTCCTCATGAAGAAAGAATGCAATCTAACACTGGAACCACTCAATCAAAATTACCATGAAAAAATTTGTGAAAGATCATCCCGCCTAGATAGTCCAATCAAACCATCTACAACCGAGTATATCTCCTGGGCTCTTTTGTGCCCCATGTCCGAAGAATAAAATTGGTGAACTTCATCGTCTACTTCGATCCAACTGCAACCGGGCACCTTCTGCCCTCCGCTCAGTTTCAACATTGTCCTCGTCTTCCCCACATCTTCCCAGTTCCCCCGCTCACTGTACACATTGGCCAACATCACTCCATATCCGGCATTCTGCGGATCCATCTCAATTAGTTTAATCACTGCATACTCTGCTAGCTCCGTCTTCCCATGAATCCTAGCACCGTTAAGCAAAGACCCCCAGACCACCTCGTCGGGATCCATCTCCATTCCTATTATGGCTTCCATGGCTTGCTCAAACCGCCCAGCTCTTGCAAGCAGGTCAATCATGCAACCATAATGCTCAATTCGAGGAGAAATTTGGTAGGCGTGTTTCATCATATCAAAATAATGACAGCAGTCGTCTACCAGCCCGGCATGAGTGCATGCATTAAGCAAACCAACAAAGGTCACCTCGTCCGGCACTACACCCTCGCAAACCATGCATTCAAAAACAGAGATAGCTTGCCGGCTCTGGCCATGCAAAGCAAGGCAGTTGATCATGGAATTCCAAGACGTCAAGCACTTTTCCGGAATCTGATCGAACACCCGACTTGCTTCCAATAGGCTACCGCATTTCCCATACATGTCAAGAACGGCGTTGGTAACGTAGGATGTCTGGTCTATATCATGCTTATAGATATACCCATGAGTCCACCTCCCGAGACGAAGCATGCCGAGATGAGCACAAGCAGAGAGAGCACAGACAACGGTCACATGGTTGGGCCTCACACCCCCCATAACCATTCTCTGAAACAGCGAGACAGCTTCCGAGAACACCCCATTTTGAGTACACCCGGAGATCACAGCGTTCCAAGAAGGCACATCTCGGTCGGGCATCTCTTCAAACAGCATCACCGCGTTGCCCACCAGGCCCAACCTCGCGTACCCGCACAGCATCGCCGTCCACGACACGACGTTCCTCTCGAGCATTCCGTCGAACACCTTCCGAGCACCGCCAATCTCCGAACACTTGGCGTACGAGTCCACCAACGCGGTCTGCACGACATGGTACCGGCCGAACCCGAACCTTACAACATGGGCATGCACCGACTCCACCCCCGATCCGTGGGAGCAGGACTTGAGGACGTGGGGGAAAATGAAGTGGTTGGGTACGGGGCGGCGTTGCCGGAGAAGCTGATTGAATAGCGCGAAGACGGGGGCGGGGTGGTTGTGGGAGGAGTAGGCAGTGATGAGGGCTGTGTAGAGGTAGACGTTGGGAGAGGGGAGGTGGTCGAAGAGGAGGCGGGCGTAGGGGAGGTCGGAGAGGGTGAGGGCGCAGAAGCGGACGAGCTTGAAGGCGTAGAAGTGAGTTTGGCCATGGCCGAGGGAGAGCAGGAAGGCTTGGAGCTGCTTGAGATGGCGAAGGTGGTTGCACTGGGTGAGGATGGCGAGCACGTACTCGTTCAAGTTGGGACCGCCGGCCCAGTTATGCTCGTTCATTTGCCTGTAACACCGCATCCCAATCTTCCAAACCACACAAAATACATACAACCATGTTACACCATCACAAGTTCTGTAAAACTGCTCTTTCTAATCTTTGGGTTTAGACACCTTCCCCTCTAGAAGTAGTTTTATTGGTATGGTCAAATGCGCTTGGGGAAAAACAAGTTTTTAAGTTTGTGCAGGTAATCAATTGTCTTTTTTTATTCAAAAAAGGGAATTTGCTAAACTGATAAGTTTTCTTCGGAAGTTGCACATCCCTTGTGCACTGGACAAATGGTGCACGCACGGTATTTGCAGAAGACAGTAGTTTGAAGATCAACAAATAAATAGCTTCAAGGAACTGCACCAGCAGAATGCCCAATTATTCGATCCTCACTCTAGAACAAGCGTCTTGCAGCAGCCTTATCTAAAAGCATGTGTATAACAGTCCCTCTCATGTACAGAGCTTCAACGAAGGGGCTAACGGATCATATTTAATGCCCGCAATCGGCCAAACTTTTTCCATTATATTCATTCATTAGAATAAAGTCTACACTTGTCACCACATGCATCATATGTTAGTGAAAATTGCATCATAGACATCTAAAATACTATGGTAACCGTCACATTTTTAGGATTAAATTTTTTGTCCCAAGTCAGACCATGTATGGTGTATTTCTACCAAAAAAATACTCAGCCTTAAGTTAATTATGCACTATAAATCAAATCTATGAAGCAAAACACCAAATCACCAATACTTATATTCGGCCACAATTCAACAACACGAGGTTTATCGATCACTAATACCAGTAATAATCTCCTCAATACCGCTACACGCTAGCGTCAATCAGTATTCGCTTGATCACCACTCAATCACCGCTAACAAATACTGTTATACGATAGCGCTATTTGGACTCGCTCGTGCCGTCTGCCCCTTGCTCATCTCAGTAACCGGTTAACACAATCGATGCCTTGCAAACTTCAACCTGACCTGGTTCTAAAGTTTCATGTATTATGATGCCAGCCAACAAGTAAGATCACAGATACGAGAAAAACACTTCCCAACCTTATATTATAAAACCAATACAAGGAAATTGTAAGCACTCAACTCCTTTCATAAGTACTTGCTCTGCTTGTGGACAGCCCCACAGCCTCGCCCCATGTACCCACTACAATGGAATTCACAACGCTAGAATTACCACAATCCCAGTCACAACCCTCAAGTCGTCTCCCACAGATTAATTTGAATACATGCAATACTGAAATAGCATTAGGTTGTAAAACCACAGACGTATACCTTGATAAGCCCCTGTCAATAATGCCCGGTAACTCGAAGTTCCAAGCCCTTCACCACGAAGGTCGAAGACAAATCAATCCCAGCACATGCTGCTCCACCAATTGCTCGTCCTCTTCCATCAAGAGTCCGCCCCATAATTGGCTCCTCTCAATTCTAGAAGAGAGTCACACCCTTCTCCAATTCCAGAAGAAGTCCCCCTCATTACACTACTTCAATTCGTGTATATGTACTCCAGCATATCTCCTAGTTCCAGATAAACACCAATCTCCAGCATTTTTATCTCCAAAAGACCTAGCAAAGATCCACCGCTTATCTCCACTTCCAGGTTTATCCACACGGCCATATGTTTATCTCCAGGAGTTTGTTGCAAATATCCGATCATGATTTCTTCCAAAGTCGTGATCCAATTTGGTAACAAACTTCCACCAACCTACTGGCGGCCCTGGTGATCTATCGAGTCCCGACAGCAATCCCTACAAAATAGGAACCTGCCTATTTCACATTCGCTGGCTCGACCCTAACCAGCACTCAACCTATCCCAACGTTCGGCAGTTTGGTCGCACCATACACCAATATCTACTCGGTCCCGCATGTGCATGCACTACCATGATCGATCGTGCCCATGCATCGTGCGCGCACCCGCAAGGCACCCGTTACGCACGATGACTCGTCATGCACGCCCGCACGCAGCATCGATCACACCCGACTCCCGGTACGCTATCGGTCACACCCAACGCTCGGTACTGTGTGCGCTCGATCACCTGGTAGTGCCCGACGCACGATCACGCTACTCACCCAATAGCATTCAATGCTCGGTCACAACCTGTCACTCGCTGCTCGCTCGGTCATGATGCTCAGTACTTCGGCATCTGCTCCTGGTACTCCCAGTCACTCCCGATACATGCTCGGTAGCAACCTCGACCCATCACGCTATGAACTTCCTGTCATGAGGTCGCTCGGTGCATCAAGTAGCATCATGCTCGGTACTTCAGCACCCACTACTCGACCTCCAGTACCTATCATCGGCACCTCAGTTGTCACTTGCAACTAAATACGAATTAGCCTCGGTATGTTGTTTCCACCATTCAGATAACCACTGCTACCCTCTCATGGATGCTGAACTACTAAGAACAACAACCAAATCCTAGCATCCACCAACGCCCATGAGTAACCGTCACAAGGTCAATTATACAATAAGCCCTAAATCCATTCCTACGTAGCATCTTCTCACTCCCAAAAATACTTTCCATAAGTTGCGCAGTATAAGATAAACTCACGAAGCAACTCTCATATATTACTCATAGTACTCGATCATTATCACATCTTTAGAGGTTAGCTGATCACCCAAACCAATCAAAGTCTTAATACTATTACCTCAGTTCATTCCCAACACTCAGCATTACAAACAACAATAAACCCCCATAACAATATTCAATTACAAAAAAAAATTGATAATTAATGAGCAGCCTCTTACCTAATCCTTTATAACCTCTCCACTTAAGTACCACAATACTATCATTTAGAATTAGAAAATCAACACCTGAACAGAAACCTCAATTAAGGTTAACTCGTACCACTGTTTGTACCTTACTTGATCAGACACAAGTACATCCAATACAATATTCTCAATCATGAGTACTCCCTACCAATAAGTTATCCCAAAAACCAAGGAGCCACCGTCCTAGTCATTACCTAATCTTTACCAAACACCACTCTTTGTGTTCAATTGTGCTTGCCCTTACTTATCTCGATAACTAGTCCTCATAAATATTCATGTTATAAACTTTGATCACAATCTAATACTAAAGTTCTTTGCCTAATCGACAAAGAAGAAGCAAAATGCAAATCTACGGAAACCACTCCCAAATTTATATTAATACATAATAATAGAAAGAATACAAAGACTTAATCCTCTCAAACACTCATTTGACCTTGTGGACAGCCCCACTAGGCTTTACCCCAATGCTATTCGTTCACAAATAAACTCATCTAGATCACCCTTTGACAAATAATCTTTACAACTACACACCTTTAGTCGAGCTCCCCAATAAGAATAACTAATACATAAATTTAACTCAATTAAACATAAATTAAAACCAATAACAAAAATGTGCATATGTGTACCTTAATCAAGCCACAAAAATCCTTCAAAGTTCGAAATTCTAATCCTTTAAGAGATTTACCATGACAACTTCTTCCTTGATTCAACCATTTTTATCATAATAGAGATGTTAAAACTTCTCTTACGTCCCCTCAAAAACATCCTCTCTCTCTTGTAATTAATTACCTCTTTTGTGATACCCCATATGTCCATAAGACGCAAAAATGCACAAAAGGGGGAAAAAAAACGACGATGGTCATTTTCATCCACAAACAAACTTAACCCACAGATGAAACCCCAATAAACTGTTCAGCCAAAAAATGACCTTCCATGTAACTACCTTTTAAGTAAGTTCCATAGATACAAAAACAAACAAGAAATAATATTCATAACAACACAGAAGAATGGAAGGTCATTCTTTTTAATCAGGGAAAGATTTATTAGCCTGGCTATACCATGAACTTCAAGACGACATCTCCATTTTTCCTTTTTTTTTTTCGTAGCCATGATAACATCTTTGGTTAGAAAGATATCTATCTTTTCTTCTAAAGACTACAAGTCAATGGTTCATATACTCCTTCAAAAAATGGGGGAGAACCCTTGAGCAACCCCATGATAGGGTCTGCGATCAAATAAATTATCATCTTGCGCCAGGTATTTTATAAAACTGCCAAAAACCAATAAACAGATGATGCGCTACCCTGATATGATCTTAGCCACTCCATAAGCTATCATACTCATTGTACAAAGGGCTAGAAGGAGCATAAATCATTGGAGGTATCATACAATCGGCTGCAGGAACACCAGAGCCTGGTTCACCTATGAGGGAATGTGTCCAGTCGATTGACTCGGAATCTATACCAGTGCCTTGAAGAGGGGAGCCAGAGCAAGCCAAATCAGCCATTTCTGATGATTCATTATAAACAGATAAGGGTGGGCCTGTTGAATTTGCTGAGATTGTTTGAGATGCCATGTTAGTCCAGCCATAAACCTCGTTAAACATACTTTGATCAGTATCTGGCATGGGAGCAGACAAATTCTCAGCCAGATGGCAAGAATCATCCAGATTAGACTGAAAAGGACACTGTTCAAAGGCCTTTGGCTGGGATTCACAAGCAAGCGTATTTACATCTATCAAAGGCTGTGACTGAGAGTGAACAGGTATTGTCTGTACATTAGCAAAACCGTCATTACTTTGCCGGGGAATATCCTGCAGTGCTTCCATTTCTAAATCCAAATGCTTAAGCAAATTATGCAATGGGCTACTAACATCGTATTTTGACATTAGAGGCAGACCATCATGAAATGAGCCATTGCTAGCTTCACTCATTTGATCAACAGATGATGTTGCACTTTTAACTCTAGGATTTATTTGAGACCGGAAAGCACCAGCTACAAACCGTTCCCCTTGAGGAACCATCTGCCTAGGAGTTCTCATCCGTGGCAACCTACTTGGTCTTTGGCACCGTGATAAAATGTTAGGTTTGAAAACAGATCTGAAATGACGAGGACCACGGCCATGATTTGCTGTACATTGTGCACCACCGGCTCTCAAATAACTATGTATTTGTACAGACCTTGAGGCAGAACAGATCTGAGACGGAACCTGGTTCAGCCTAGCTGAAGAATCTGAGAACTGGTCTTGAAGCTTCTGTGAAGAATTGCCATGCTTTAACATTTTTCTTTTCTGTCTCCATATATCTTCTTTGTCAGTAGCATGACAATGGCCATTGTCGAAACCATCAGACAGCCAGTAAACACATGGTGCAGGTATGTCACAAACATAGCAGTGACACTGCAAAAAACGAGTGCAACAAAAAAGTTAGCCAAGGATATGAGTTCTCTAATCTAACCAGGGAAACATAAAATTTTATTTAAAACTCATACCAGGTCACAATGCTTATCATGTAAGGTTGAAGAGAATGGAAATTTTACACATAAATGCCTTGAATGGGGATAATCACGGCATGCTATCTGCACAAGAAACTTAAACAGATAAAATTTGGCTCTGAAACTAAAGCATACCTAGGACCATCCAGACGAACAATTTCATAATCACATAATGCATTCAACATCAAACAAGTAACATACAATTCAAACAAGATCCAAATTAGCCACATCAAAAAATGATCCTTCCCAATACACGGCACTCCCTTTGATATATACATAAATCAATCCTCTTGTTCACCGGAAAAAAAATAGCTGAACTTCTACTAAATTAAAAGAAAACCAGCCAGCCATTCCAAAAAAAATTTAAGTCTAATGGATGATAAGAGGAATTGAAAGCAGAACATGCCTGATAACCAATAGAAGGCAAGAAGCATAGAGAATGAAAACAGAAATGGCAACTCGGTCTCAACACACATAATTCATCCAGTTTGCTGCACCAAATTAATGACAACAAACTTAAATACCAAAACAATTACAAAGAATATAACAGTGAGAGGAAACCAATAGCCTCATCACACAAGCTTATGCACAAGATTCAAACTTTTCTATAGAACATACTCCACAGACCACCAGTTTTTTTATAATAAAAGCAAACCAAGAAAATCAATATGATGCAGTGCATCCAAACAACATCCTTTGCTGGCAGAAGTTACACCTTTTATTAGTACGAGAGTTTTGGAAAGACTCGGGAATAAGATGCAATGTATTTATTCAATTTTATTTTGTATATCTATAAAAATAAGGCTGATGGGATGAACTGAGAATGGCCAAGAGCTTAGAACGTTTTTATTTATCGTCTGTTATGTAGGAGTAACCATTAATTTAGAAATTCCCATGACATGTTGCACGCAACACCGCAATTAAAAAAAATATCATTAAAACCGTACCTGCCCTTTCTCGGCAACAATCAGTAATTCATCACTACCATTCTCAATATCCATCACAAGAGACTTCTGACCGTCCGGGTCAGCGTCCAGTATCTCACACTCATCCTCGTCGTCATCACAAACCACAGACTTCAACTTACTTCGCTGCACAGACCCCTTCGAATCCTTGACAGGGGCAGCAGGGTTCACGCCCACAATCACAACATCCGCGTCTTCGCCCCCATACATATCCCCATTCAAGAATTCAGATATCCAGTCAGTAGACTCACCTTCCTCATCAGAGCTAATATCAAGCACCACTGGACCAGAATCGACCACCCCATCACCGTCCCCCGCCAT
>JAVDBV010056185.1:0-13085 GCA_032619315.1 Piper longum
CATCCTCGACCACCCCCGGCCACATTCCGGCCACGGCGACGCCGGAATCGGTTAATTACAGCAATTCTGCTCGTTTCCGCCGCCGGCCATTACGTCGCCGATTCTGCCGCCGGCGAGCTCCGCCGCTCCGATCATATGGTCGTCCAGAAACACTCGACCCATGAGGGACCTTTACCGACCAGATTGCAACCCAATCGCTGCCCTGGCCACCCGGATTTTCCCACCCACCGTCGTGTACACTATTCACGCCCAAAACTCCGGCTTTTCCAATTTAGTTCTTTTTCTTTAAGTTTTGTTGATTTAAAACTTTAATTCTGTAATCATGAAGTTTATTATCGATTCCGATATATGTATGCATGAAAACTTAGTAAAAAGAAGAGAAGAAAAATTACCCAAGAAAAGGAGGAAACCGGCATATATGTGAGGAAGAAATATGATGATGATATTCTCCCCTTTCTCCTTATATAATGTTATGAAATGATGGCTAAGGTATGTGAAAACATACTTCGCTCGTATTTCACTTAATCGGGTAACCGGGTAATTGGGTAATCGACATGATTCACTTAACCATTTAAATGGTTATACGGTATGGTTCACTTAACCGGTTAAATGGGTAAATACTACGGTTCACTTAACTGGTTAAACGGGTCAATCATACTTAACCAGCTAACGATAATTATTTTAATTATAAATAAATTTTGTCACGTTCGATCCCACCGCGTCGAACGTTATTATTATTTTATTTATTTTATTTTTTTCCGAGTCTTTACATAAAAATTGCCAAGTGCTGGCCCATAGGTCAACATAGTAAAAAACCCCACTAATGCCACTCTAAGGTGTTGAGAAGGTTGCATAGAAATTTTCCTAACTCTTATTTATAGGCATGGAGACTCAAAATGGGCTTGGGTAAAAGGTAAGTTCAGCCTACACCCTGGGTTTTAGCCCAGTAAACGATCAAGTTCAATTTTCAAGTACTTTGGCCTAAGTGGGCTAGGGAAGGGTAGGCATTGTCCAAGGCATTTCTGGAATTGGCAGGACCAAAGTGGTTTGTGGTATATATAGATTGAATTATCTACCTCATCATTGGCCCTAAAATTTTATAGGTAAGCTGCAAGGACACAACCTAATGTCTGGATTAAATGTCATAAAATTTTACCACTCACATCAGGCAAACGAATTTTGCAAATGGAGCTAGGGTGAATTGGGGACACCCTTCATTCCTTTGTATTCCAAAAATCCAAGCTAGCTGACCTCCCTGAATAAATTTTACTTAAGCGCAAATTTTACATATTGGCAATAGACAATTAGTCAATGCTTATTGAATTTGTATAAATTATATAAAAATCTTTTACGGGCCCAACTAGGAGCACAAACCCTACACATTATTAGCCATACTAGAAGCACAAAAACAAACACAGCTTGATATTTTAGCTACGTTCAACGAATTTTGTTAAGATATTCACTATAGTCATTTTAGCTTGGTATTTTAATGAGACATACCCAACACCTAACGTAAGAAACATTTAAAAGATTGTATGCAGAGGAGACCCAAAATAGGGTGACAAAATTGTAGATTACTCAAAATAGGAAACCCGCCACCTTTCACCAAGTTTGGCTCCCATATATACTAAAACAGGTCGAATCATGTGAAACATGTTTCATCAACATATATATGTTGCGTATGAACAAGAGCAACCGATATCATGAAAAAATATATGCAGAGAGAGAGAGAGAGTTATATCAGATCTACTACGACAGTACAAATAGGCAACCATGCCTTGCTAAAAAATACATAACTATTTAATGAAGAATGCTAAAATTATGAAACTACCACCTCAATTCTCCTAGCACAATCCAGTTAATAAGAAAAACATCTAAAAGAATAAAACTTAGTCACACAACCAAGCAAGAGCAAGAAAATCTCGTACACCAATACTAGGAGGAGATACTTTCCTCCAACACAACAAGGGGGAGGTCTCTTTGGGCATCTCACCCTAGCTACTACGACCCTAGGACTTAAGGAAAGCTTGGAGAGGCTTAGGAGAGCAAGGAGAAGCCAAGGCAGTGAACTAGGTGGTTGGGAGGCAAGGGGAAGTCGAAGCAATGTAAAGGAAGAAGCGAAATGTGTAGAAAGTTAAGGTTTTTCAAGAAGAGGGAAAACCTGCCACATCAAGGGTAGTAGCCAATGCAAGGGCTGCTGATCTTGATGTAACACCCCAATTCGGCTCACCCATTAATCGAGCCGAAAATGTTACTGACGACCGAACCATTCACTAATCTACTAGATTCGGTTAAGTTGACCCAGATCTACTCTCGACATTTTAAGATGAAGATACGATTCTCTATATACAAGGATGAATGCACAAAAATCTTAACATGCTACTACATGGATGATATGAAAATCAATTCACACACACTAACACAATTGTAAATAAATCAAAAAGAAATTCTAAACAAAAACGGACAAAGCCTCCCCTAAAAGTGCAATTAGGGGCCATTCTATCAAAATAATATATACAAACATATATCCATGTATTAACAACTTCATTCTCACATAATATAATCTACTGTATACTCGTTCTCAAACTTGGGTCTCAACCCACCTACACATTCTCTTCATAATTCACGTCATAGAATTTGGTCACATCAGCTTCAATAAAATAAAATCATAAACAGATTATTAAAATTCAATCATCAAATATATATATGTGTGTAAGAGACCTCAATGCTCCTCCGTTCAAGCTGGTGCATCCGTCACATACTCGTCACCTACATATAGTATGAAACGCGTCAGTAACGATTGTTACTGGTTCAGAAAATAACTAATATCAAACTAGCATAGGAGAGCTAACCCTCATGTTGAATAAAAATATCATATACTTCCTCAAGAATTCTCACAAGGGCAATAATCGGAGCCGTCGCCCTCGGGTCGACAACATCTCCTTTCTATATCATTCTCTTACCTCGTCAATTTCATCTATTGCTTATCGCATTAATTTCATTCTCATTCATCTCTGCCCTCTATGTCC
The DNA here is from genome assembly GCA_032619315.1 of Piper longum. Taxonomy (NCBI): domain Eukaryota; kingdom Viridiplantae; phylum Streptophyta; class Magnoliopsida; order Piperales; family Piperaceae; genus Piper; species Piper longum. The sequence goes on from JAVDBV010056185.1 coordinate 3,030, forward strand.
TCTATATTACTCTTGTCCTTGAGCACAAAGGATGAGTACTCTCAGGCAGTCACCTTCAGCACCCTTTGAACCACAAGTCTTGACATGCGTTTTATTTTACTCATAATCCTCCACGTTCTCTGGGTGTGAGGAACTCGAACGCAGAGTTGTCAGGATCCCTCAGGAATGGAGTTATCCAAAGCTCGTTTTGACTGGCCAGAGCCCGCTTTGACTGGCTAGTGCCTTCTCGAGTACCACGGTCGTCGAATTTCCTTGGCCACACATCTCACTGAAAATGCAAAAACTATACATATATAGGTATGGGTTGGGATTTATATAATATGCCAAAGGCATTGTGAGCTATATTTGAATTTAAAAAACATACTCAAAGGATCTCATCCTTGAGGATTATTAATCAGGAAATGCGATCGGCTAAATGGCCTGAGATAAGTGGGATCTGATAAAGCACCACTTAACTCGTCCTGTGAGTAAGAAATGAAACATACGATAGAATAGAGCGAAAAATAGAGACGAGAGTGCTAAACGGACTTGGTAGAAGCTCCAAGCGTGTCATAGCATCTAGGCGGTGAGCTCCTACTCCGTACCTACTCATCAAATCTAAAAACTAATGCACGCTATCTAAATGATGTATAACTCGATGTGACGATTCCACTCATAATGCAAACATCCATCATAGTCAAATAATCATAAATATGAAAGTAACTCCAGCTCATTCCATTCATGCCAATTTTATTGTATTTCTCTAAGTTACATTACAATCAATTAGCAAACTCAAATTTAGTTTACTTAATTAGATCATTATCAATCACATCATGTAGATCAGTACATCTTTTAGCACCGGACCTTTATCTCATTCATAATCATACATTCATCACGATAATTAAATAAGCCTAGCATGTTGTGCTAATAATGATTAATAATAAATAATTAAATCAGAGATAATTATACCTCACGTCGTCAACAATCGGCAACGGCTAGGATTTTGTCGCGCTTTGTGGACCTCGAATTTGGCGCTCAACAGCATTCAAAGCTCGATCAGGTTCGACTGGATAAGCTCCGCAGAAGACCTACCGAATTCCAGTGAATCCGGTTTTCTAACAAGTTCCATTGGTTATCCAGCGGGTTCAGTTGTTTTTCGGGGACTGCTCTGGCAGTTTTCCAGTGAATATTCCAATAGGGCAATTGAAGGTAAGGGTCGGCACGGTCTCGATGAGCTCGTCCCAATGGTGGTGATGACAAAGGTAGACGTGGCGGCGATGACCACCGGCAGTGGCCTCGAGTTCGGCCAGGCAGTCGGTTGTTTTGATTGGGCCCACGATCGGCCTTGACGGTGGCGCTGAGTAGAGGGGAAATGTCGAGGAGGTCGAGGGGGTGGTCGTCGGCCTCACAGCAGCGGTAACGAGGCTCAGATGGCGGCGAATCGCGCCAAAAATAGTGACGAGATCGGGGTTGATTCTGGCATCGCGGCGGCCAGACGATGGCCAAGAGAGTTCGGGGCAGCATAGCATCACCACTACGGAGCTTGGCGGCAACGATTGGTGGCAAGGCGGCACTGGCAGTGGCAACGGCGGCGACGCATATGGGGGGCAAGGGTTTGGAAAGGGGAGGTGTCGGCGGAGGGGAAGAAATACTTTGGTGACAAACTCGTAGATAAAACTTGACTCGACACCGGCTCGAGTAAAAAATAACACCAACTCTTAATAAATTCTAACAAAATCTATAAAAATCAGGGGGGGGGGGGATCATATAAAATAGAACAAACATCACAACATTCAAATGACATGCTCTATAACTATTAACCCACCCAAACTACCCTGTAATGTGTCATAACATGGTAAACGGCCTAAAATTATTTCTACGGTCACAAAATAAAGAAATTTAAAATCATCAACTATATGCTCTCATACATTCTAATAACTCATTTTTTGCTCATTCATAATGTTATCATCACATACTCGGGTACACATGACCCTTATAGCTTATACACACGACTGGCATCGGCTCAGTACACGTGTCCTGAAACATACTCAACTCGATCAGACGGCTGAACCGATCGGCTAACGACTATAAAACCATAACTCGAATCATGGGTTTTATATGCAGGTGTTGTTAAATCAAACCAAAAATGGGCCTGGCACAATGGCACTCTCCTAGTGCCGTTGCACCAACACGATAAACCCTATATTGCAGTTTTTCTAGTGCAAGGTTATTGGGAGGGCACCTCTATACATAGGGCTCGCACCCTAAAGCAGCCGGGCAGCTTCAAAAATTGTGTCATGGGTCCCGCAATGAATAAGATTGTCCGAAAATGGTTCCACTCTAAACTCAGACTCAAATAAAAACGAACAGTAAGAATCAGGCAGTGTAGTTTTCATCTGTGTAACGTTGAGCACCGAGGGAGACTAAGGTTGTGGCTCGTACACACCATACCATTTATACGCACATGAAAAAAAGGTTTGGGCAAGTAACTCGATTCAAGTCAAGACCAAATCAAAACTAAAATCTTCGAGTGTAGAGCCCAAGTTTTAAAGCAAAATTTGGGGAAAACCGAAAACCAATCCAAACTAAAACTGAATTATCAATTTGATTCCATTTCAAACAAATTTGGTAAGGTTTTCCGTTGGGGTTGTGGACAAACCGTGTTCCATATTGATATTTTGGAACTGAACCTACCCGAGTTAATTAAAATTTTCAAAAAATATTTGCAAATATATATTTTCTATTACTTATCATGAAATTATAATATTTTATGATGAATTTTTATTTGTTAATATGATATATACATTCAGAATTACATATTAAATAACTATGCTCACTAATATAATAATATAATGTTGATTACATAATTAAAATCTATTTTTTTATAATTTATTATACAATTCGGTAATTCAGTTGCCAAACCGATCGAACCAAAATCCTTAGGTTTGGTTTGATTTTGGGGTTAATTTGGTTTGGTTTCAGTAACAAAATCGAGCCACCAAATGTAATAAAGTTTGTTCGATTCGGAACCATGCCAAACCAGCTGAATGCTCTCCCCTAATATATTAATACTAAACCAACCTTTAGAAGGTATAATATGGATAAGCTGTACCAAGTTAAATGCAGTATTAACGTCATCTCCTGTCTAAATAGGTAAACATAACTATACATGGATATATTTTAAAAGGCAGTAAAATGGAAAAAGGATAATCACTATGGCTTTTCCATTACCTTTCCAAAATTAAAGTAGTGTGATTAAATTTTAATTTTTCACTTTTAAACACATTTTTTAAATGGTAAAAATATATTTAACCATTTTACATAAATTTATTTTATAACAGTTCTTAAACAGTAAAGCTCCTTACCGGTTGCATCACTAACTACTAATACTATTATTACTCCAAGTGAACCATTTTATATAAATTTATTTTGTAGCAGCTCGTAAAACAGTAAAGCTCCTTACCGGTTGCAACACTAACTACTAATACTATTATTACTACAAGTGATCCTAATACTACTAACAACAACAACAACAACAAGAATAATAATAATAATAATAATAATAATAATAATAATAATAATAATAATAATAATAACAATAACAATAAAAACAACAATAATAACGAGCAAATTTTGTTGATACTTGTTTAGATGTGGCCATCTCTAATAGCCAAGGCTAAGGAAGGAGGAATCGATGTCGTTGACACATATGTTTTCTGGAATGCCCATGAACCTTAACCTGGTCAGGTACCTTATAATTTATGTTCCTCTCTTACACAATACTTTCTAGATATATGGGCATAATTTAAATAGCCTCTAATTTGATCATTTTTTTTTTGTTTGTGGTAGTATAACATGAAAGGTAGATTGGACTTGGTGAAGTTCATCAAAGAAGTCCAAGCCTGGGGCTTGTACCTTTGCGTTCGAATTGGTCCATTCGTTGAAAGTGAATGGTCTTACGGGTATGATCTAATATCATTTTAGTGCTTTCGTTCTCAAGCGAAGATTTTACTAGTCTCGTGCACTCACGTTTTCCCACATATAGGGAAAAGATTTGTTTTTGTAATTTTTTACTATTGAATCATTAAAATATGCTAATAAGATATGCAACTTAAAAGCAAAAAAAATATATTAGTAAGATGTACAATTTAAAAGAAAAGAAAAGTCTGCTTGATCCGTTTGGGCTCACTTATGTGATGACTGACACGACTAGTTTATTAAAGTCAGAGCTTATTTCCAAAATATGTAATAACTTTCAAGATAGCCAACTGCAAAATGAAATTAAATCGCAAATAGAATCAATAAATTAATTATTTTCATAAAAAAATAATATGTTGAAGTACAAAATGAGCAGAGCATCGTATATATAGTTGTGATGGCCCGCCTTTTTATAATACCCAATGACAGAACGCCATTTTGTGCTTATACAAAATAAATTGTTCCGTAAATCAGTTTCATTTTACAGCACAATACTTGAGTAAAATTGATTAAGTATAACTGAATAATCATTAATTTGATAAAAGGGGTATTTAGTCTCAAAGATCATAATATATAGTTTCATGTCTCCAATACGCAGTTTTCAATCACAGTTTAAAAATTTTAAACTTGGACTAAACTTGGTATATCATGGAGCGAAGTCAATTCAAGCCAAGCCGATTTAGAGTTATTTATATTAAATTTTTAATTATGTAAATAAATAGTTGCATAATGAGTATATATTACTATTTTGATACTTGAAATTGATAATTATATGATTTCTGTACATAAACATACTAATTTAGTTAATATAAAGAAAAAATAATATATTTGACAATTTTTATAGTTTGACTCACGAAGTTAATATTAAACTGGTCGGTATATAGTCATTTGCGGAGTTCGACTATATAAATTATAGAGTGGAGTTGATTAAAACAATGTTCTCAACTAAAGAAATATTAGCCATGTAATGAGTTGAAAGCGTTATAATAGTTACCACCGATATGTTTCTTCTTGGGACGATCCTCCAAGCGATCATGAGTCACAGATTACACTTCCTGCACATAGAGACTTAACCGGTAGAATAAATTTTGCATTAATGCTTTCAAATATTAAGTAAAATATATCAATGGCCAAAAGATTGGTTCAAGATTTCTAATATCTTCTACCAATATGACCTTTTGTGAGGTCCTTTCTTAGTCAATTCGCCACACCACATAAGCCAATAATAATGCCCCAGGTACACATGCACCCTCTACAGGATAATCAATTATTCAAGGTCCATCCCCTCATTAAAAGTAATATAATGACCTCTCACGTACTCCTTTTGACTTGGAAGCATAGTTGTTATCTTCCAAATATTTTATCAGCACTGTGACGAAAATGGTCCGAACCCTACATATATTCAATATGACATGTCATGAGAGAAACCCTTTTCACCGGATAGGTTCAATTAAACCTAAAATTCATTGGAAATACTAACATCATAATAGTATGATTTCAAGTACCTGTATAAGTGTCTTAGTTGGGTAGAAAATCGAACTTCCAAAGAATAAAAGGGACGAACACCGGGAGTGGGCCGACGATCTCCCCTTAGACTATCCTTTTATTTGCCTTCTATTGACTCTTTGACACTCCTATTTGTGACCTTTCAATTTCTCGTGCACCTCAATATCCAATTTACATTCTTATTCACACCTCTTCGCTAACCAAGATGACAAATCACAACATTCGATCCTAATACCCTTCCAACCTTCTCAAAAACCATTAAGGCTATTATTAATTCAACACCTTTCGAAAGTAAATAAGGACCAATGCTTGACCATCAAGATGACCACTAATTAATTCATCTCCTTAGCCATATATGGCTACCCAAAGACAAGCCAAACCTTCAACATGGTTTCCACCAAGCATGCAACACCCTATAATCGATTCGTTATCAAACCGCATCAAAATATTAATATGGATTTAACTATCTCTTAAATCGATTAAGCGGGTTAACCCAAAATTAAGGGGAAGAATTCTAAACTCTCTTGCACATACAATGCATGATTGAGCTACATTATCTTAGTAGGATATGGCATGGATAATGCAGACAATCACACCAAAAATAACTAAGTAATGACAAAAATTTAAAACAGTTATACTTTCCCGTGTAAAGACGATAAAAAGCCAACATGTATAAATGGTATATAATGTAATATCAACTATAAGGGATATATCTGATCACAAATTAGTTAGATTCACTGATCACAACTAGTAAACAAAGGTCTTGGCTATATCTACTGATAACAAATAAAATAACTGATAACGAATCTTGTCCAGATGAAGAGAAACAACTAAAAAATACAAGTATGATATAACCAAAGCATGTCCAATAGTACAAACAAATTGGTAACACCGGGAGTACAAAACAAAATACCAAATCCATATATGCGAACATAGGTCGAGATCTCCAACTCTCTGTCCTCATTTATAATATATAGTATAAAATGCTAGTCAAGAAATAATAACGAAACAAATTAGCAAATAAGAGATGACTCTTATGAAAAACAAAACAATAATATAATCCAATTATAATATTCAAAGGCCATTTACTAAATATCCACCATGATGTAGACATTATGACATTTTAAACTGAATTGGTAAAATGCAACTATTGGCAATGCTACCCACAACAATATCAATTATTGTCCCATTCTCGAAAATCTATTATCCTACGCTATTTCCAAACCTCCATATCACAACTAACCATGAGCACAAAAGTAAATACTTTTGGATTGTTGTCTTCGGTACCTTCAAATACCACAAATCTAAACATACTTTCCACAAGCATACCCATCTATTCTATACCTCTCTAGGTATAAGAAAGCTCTAGACATAGAAAACTTAGAATCCCAAAGGAATGGTAGAAGTGGCACTCTCACCACAAGAACTTATTGTATTCTACACATGCATCGTCTCATAATATATGAGAGATCAAATATACCAACTCTTGGTCCACAAAAATTTGATGAAAACCGTATACAACAAGCTTAAAAAATGAATATATGAATAGCATCGAAGCAGTTTCAAGTAGAATTAAGTTCAAAAACAATACGAGGGATTTCATTCTCAAAGGGATATTTAGCTCAGAAGTTAAATGACCAGTATGTAGTGCAATCCAACAAAATAGTCTCTCAACATGTCCTACAACTTATATATTGAAACTATGATAAGGTAGAGCAATAAATACAGGAAGCTAGTCCCAACTGTCTTGGTAGAATCCAATCATACATTCTTAGCCAGCAAGCTCTTACTCCAATCTCACACAAACAATACTACTCTCTATATTGCATGATGCATGTCTAAGGTGAATGAATGCTAGCACATTCACACAAACCAAAGCAATGAGTAAATTGAGAGCTAAATCAATGCAACAAGCAATAAATAAGTAAAAACAACAAAAGGCTAACTTGAAGAACTAACTAGTTAAGATTTCTGAAAATAATAATATTAATAAGATTGTTTTATAAAGATCTAAAAGCAACTCTCTCTTTTTCACCTTTATCACATTTCTAATTTGATTAATTAAATATTCCAAAAATAATAATATTAATAAGATTTGTAAAAATTTAAAAGTTTAATTTTTCATAACAATAAAACACTTTTTTTTCTTCTTTATCACATTTATAACTTAATTAATTGATGAAAATTTTGAAAACAATAATAATAATAAGATTTGTAAAATTCTAAAAGATGAACCACCCCCTCTAGCATGTTATTAAATTATTATGATGCAAATATGAAGGATAAAATTTCTTCACAATTTTTTTTTCTCTTTTCGTGTGTTTTTCATAAAAATTTTATTGTGATAAAATTTCCAAGGGACCACTTGATAGATGTTTTCTTGCATTTTATAGAGTACCCTAAACATTTTTTTTTGTGTGTGGAAGATTAATGCTTTTAACATGAATTACGAGATATAGATTTCATAAATTTTTCATTTCTTTCATATCAACGAAAGCTTAATCATAATTTGAACCTCAATTTCATTGCAGCTTGTTACATAACAATGAGAATTATCATATCCTGCTTGACAATGGTCTATTACGAGACGTCAACCTAAGCCTTAAAATTAAACCTTATTAATCCTTTCTTTTAATAAGAAACTACCCTCCATGTCTAGGAATTTCACTTCAAAAGTATAACTTTCCACGTTATTTTGTAAACAAGTTTTGTGTAAACTGGGCATGGTGTCGTACTAAATGCGGTCTATGGTAGAGATTGACTCCAATTATATATATAAACCATGTTTGAATATGGAGATAAATTATAGAATAATTTGATATCTTAGAAGTAGACTTCTGATTTTGAAGATAGATTCCATTGTGAGGAGATAGATTATAATTTTTTTGTTTATTTTTTTCTTGTATTTTAGTTGACTGAATCTCCTATTTTCGTTAGAAAAGACTTTTGACGTTTTTTTTATTAATAAGAATATATATTTTAAATGTTAGATTTTTTATGGCTAAGATGTGCTACATGATGCTCAAAAGTCAAAACATGGCTTCATTGCAACTTAATTGTAATAGATATGAATAATGACAATGATCAATGCATTCAGTTAGTGAATATGAAATTGGGTCAGTTTATTGTTAACATAATAATGAAGTTTCAAACTTCCAATTATGAATTGTGATATTTTGTGTTATTTCAGAGGATTACCATTTTGGTTGCGGGATACTCCAGGAATCGTATTCCGTTCCGACAATGAGCCCTTTAAAGACCGAAAGTATACTATCAACTCTATTCAACGCAATCTCGGACATATTATGTTACTTTTACCTATTGATATTATACTGAATCATAAACACTTGATTTTTGGATTTCTTGGTACTATTCTTCTACCGTTTCAAATGAAAAAGTTCCCCCAAAAAGTCGTACATATGCTCAAAAAGCAAAATCTATACGCTTCGCAAGGAGGTCCCATTATACTCTCCCAGGTATTTAGTGACTAATTAATTTAATTGAGGTAATATTAGGCAGTGGTGACAACATGATATCAGCCTTGTCTATCTTCATGTTCACCACAATTTTAATAGACAAGTACCCCAAGAGGTCACTTCGGTTAGAGATATGTAAAGTACATGCATATTTGAAGTTATCAACTTTACTAAATATAAAAGTAGCATATCATTGAAAAATTATTATATTTTTTACATGTAATTTTGTGTTTAAAATAATTGCGATTACTTCAAAGTGGTCTCCTATAGTCAACATAAATTTCTTCCTTTCCATTCCAGTGGCTAAAAAAATGAATATATTTATTTTGTTTATGGAAAACCCATTTTGGTGTAATCATGATTTTTTTTCACTCATGTATTCCTATTTGAAGCTGGTAATCATGCTGAATTTGTTTACAAAATAAAAATTATTATTATGTTTAGATAAAATACATCAAATACAACCATTTTTTAGTATTATTGTTGACTATTTCAAAAAAAATTTTATTTTATATTTCTTTTATGCCAACTGATGAATTTTTTAAATAAAACAATTAGTAATAGTTAATGTAAATATTCTTATCTCAGCTCGAATAAATATATGTTATTAGATAATAATACTAGTTGGATGATGTGGATAATTTTATTGTTTTGAAAAAATTCATAATCATATAATGTTAATGAATAACAAGACATCATTTGAGCCGAAACTATTGACACTAGCTAGTTGATACGAGGCAATTTTATATTTAAACAAATTAGATTATGTTAAAAGATTGTCTATAACAACTACCCTTGTCTAATAATTAATTATTAGAGCAATAATATATTTTTAAATACCCAAAAAAATGTGAAGTATTGAAAATGTATGTACTTATTAATGTGCAGATAGAGAAAGAGTGCCAGATAGTGTGTACCAGAATGTGGAGGGTGCATTTTATGAGAAAGGACCACCTTACATCAAGTGGGCTGCTGTTACAGCCTTAGTCGATGGACACACCGGGTACTAGGGTTTGGTGGTTGTTCCTAGTACATCCGGGTCCGTGACTGGTGGTTTTGAGGCTATCCGAGTGGTGAAACAACTCATCGGCACTAACGTGTGTTATAGGTGCAGGGT
>JAVDBV010056214.1:0-13664 GCA_032619315.1 Piper longum
GAAGATGGAGACGACGGCGAGGCGTTGGATGGAGGGGTGGGGGGAGCGGGTGCGGTGGAGGAGGGCGGCGAGGGGATCCATCGGCGGCGGAGCTATTCCGCCGCCGGCGAGGGAGACGGCGGCGAAGATCGGGATTTGAGTGAGTCGAGTTCGAGTCGATTAATATTCAATTTAATTTAAATTTGAGTTAGGGTCGGACTATTTTTATTTGTATTTATTAATGTTTGTTTTTGTTTTGATTTTTTTTTAATTTTAATTCAAAATATAAAATATCTTTAAAAACAACATAATATTTGTGTACAATGATTGAAAATGTTATATATATATATATATATATATATATTTAAAGTATTGGAAAGTAATGTGTATTTTTATTTTTTGTTTTACCTCAAATTTATTGATGATTATCTAATATTAAATGCCTAAAATTGATTTTATATAAAAATATTGTACTTTAAGTTGGCTGAATCAGAAGTTTATCTTTATTTTTATTTGTCTTTCAAACTTCAAAATAATTGAGTTAACAATCAAATAAAATTGAATTTGATTGACTTTAAATAACCTTAGTTTCCCTAATTTATTCTACATTACGATCCAAACTCTTATCAAACGGGCATAGGATTAACAACTCAAAATTAATCAATATTTATCATTTTTATTAGTTATTTAGGCAATATTTATCATTGTTCAAAGATAATCCAATAAACATTTGTCTAATTAGCATTGCGCTCATACAAACTCTATATTTAAGATCATAAGAAAAAAAATTATTCATTCATTTTATTTTTTATTAGGCAAGATATTAAGTCATGTACGACTTATATTATAAATAAATTATGTATAAATAAAAAAATAGATTATAATAATCTAATATATCATATATAGTTTCTAATTAATTCTGAATTTAAAATTAAATTCTAGTTGAATGAGAATATATATTATAATAATTTAATTTATTTTTTATTTATTCATAATTTAGTTGGTTAGATCTCTTTCTTTAATCAAAGGTCAATATTGAGCTTCCTATCATTAAGAAAATAATAAGAGTGTATATATATATATTAAAATTTTATTATTATTAAAAAAATAAAATTAACTAAATTTGAACCCGTAACCCGAAGAAATATTTTTTAATATTTTTTTATTTTTTATTGAATATAGATTGGTTGATATACATAATTTTTAAAAAACAATAAAAAGTTTTTTTAAAGAATTATACTAAGTTTTTTTCTTTTACAAAATAGTACTTTTTTATTACAATATTAAGCTTATTTCACATTTAGCTCAATCGGGTCAAATGTTTTATTAGCAAGGAATCCAAATAGTGTCTTTGAAAAAAAAACAAAGAGTCGCAATCTTGCCGCCATGGCAGCTTCGCCAGTCATCCTCCGAGCTCCATCTCCAACCTCCCAAGCCCGTCTAACCGGCGACAACCACCTCCCCCTGCTCGACCAATGCTCCACCATGTCACAGCTCCGGCAAGTCCACGCCCGCACCATCCGATCCGATCTCCCCACCGAAACCAGCCGCCTCATCGCATTCTGCGCGCTCCATGCATCGGGCAGCATCGACTACGGACGTCGCCTCTTCGATCACACCCCCAACCCGACCTCTTTCTTGTACAACTCCTTAATCAGAGGTTACGTGAACAAGAACATGAATACAGACGCCATCGCCTTCTATTCCCATGTCTTGGAACTCGGTCTTGCTCCGGATAAATTCACGTTCCCGTCGCTGTTCAAGTCCTGCCATGGCTGTGTCGTCGTGGGCAGACAAGTTCACGGTCATGTGGTGAAGATGGGGCTTGTGGGTGATCGTTACGTGCAGAATTCTATGATTTCTATGTATTCGAGTTGTGGGTTGTTGGGCGATTCGAGGGAAGTGTTTGATAAAATGGCTGACAAGAGTGTGGTGTCTTGGGCCACCATCATAGCATCGTACACTGAATGTGGTGAATACGAAGGCGCATTGTGTCTGTTTAGGAGGATGTTGGGTGGGGGTGTGGGGATAAATTATGTCACTTTGGTGAATGTTCTTGCGGCTTGTGGTTTGGCGAGAGACTTGGAGACGGCTAAATTGGTGCATGAGTGTATTAGAGGTGGATTGGTTGAGTCGAATGCTGTTCTTGTTACGGCGCTTTTGGATGCGTACTGTAAGTGTGGTTGTCTAGAAGTTGCTCGGGAGTTGTTCTGTGCAATGCCGGAGAGGAACTCCTTCGCTTGGAATATTATGATACATGGGCTTGTGCAGGGAAGTGACTATACGGAAGCTTTGGCACTGTTCCGGGAGATGCAGGTTACTGGTGTGAAAGCAAGCAAAGAGACCATAGTGAGCTTGTTGCTCGCATGCTCCCATCTGGCTGCTCTTGACTTGGGAAGATGGCTGCATTTGTATGTAAGGAAGGAGAAAATCGAGATTGATTTGGTGCTAGGCACTGCCCTGGTGGACATGTATGGGAAATGTGGCTGTTTTGAGAGTGCCCTGCAAGTCTTTGATGCTCTTCCCCTCAAAGATGTCATGTCTTGGACTGCTGTTATAAGCAATCTGGCAATGTGTGGGCAGGGTAAGAAGGCTTTGGCACTTTTCTACAAGATGCAGGAGAGTGGGCTGAGACCTGATGCAGTGACATTCGTGGGTGTTTTATCTGCTTGTAGTCATGGTGGTCTTGTTGAAGAAGGCTATGCTCATTTTCAGTCCATGTCTGGCGTCTATAACATCAAACCCACTGTGGAACATTACGGCTGCATGGTCGACATGTTGGGACGAGCAGGGCGTGTTGAGGAAACCGAGAAGTTGATCGAGAGCATGCCCATGGCAGCAGACTATTACGTTATGGGATCTCTTCTAAGTGCTTGCCGAGTTCATGGCAAACTTGAGGTTGCAGAGAGAGTGGCAAGGCGAATTGTGGATCTGTATCCTTGCCAAGGAGGCTCCTATGTGTTGTTATCTAACATTTACAGCTCTTTAGGGAGATGGGATGATGTTAAGAAAACAAGAGAGCTGATGATACAGAGAGGAGTGAAGAAGCCCCCTGGCTGCAGTTCAATAGAGATTGATGGAACTGCTCATGAGTTTGTTATGGGAGATACTTCTCACCCTGAAACTGATAACATTTATGCAATGCTAGAGGACATGATGAGCCGCCTCAAGGTTGCCGGGTACCTTCCAGACAAGTCTGAAGTACTCTTGGACATGGATGAAGAGGAGAAGGAGGATTCTCTCTGTCGCCACAGTGAGAAGATTGCAATTGCGTATGGGCTTCTCAGTACCTGTCCAGGGACGCGCATCAGAGTGGTGAAGAATCTCAGAGTATGCAATGATTGTCATGCTGCCATTAAACTCATTTCTAGAGTTTACAAGAGGGAGATCACTGTTCGGGATAGAAGTCGTGTTCATTACTTCAAGGATGGTTCATGTTCTTGCAAGGACTTCTGGTGATCAATCACATTCGGGTATTGATCCAATTCCCCTACTAACATAAAACTGCAACTGCAAAACATGAACATAAAATGTGTGTTTATTACTCCGCTTTATAAATCCATCCCTCGTGTCATGATCTTCCTGATTCGTTACCAATATCCACTTTCATTACTGGAACAAATTTGTACTTGTTGCAATTCTTATATTATTATACATGTTAGGACACAAAATCAGCAATACTGGGTGATGATAATGAGAGGATACTTAATTTGTGTTGAGCGTTCTAAGAGAAGACTTCCAGTAAATTTCAATGTGAAGTACTTGTTGTGATTCATAAAATTTGCACCTATAACCGAGTAAAGAATGAATGATGATAAGAGGAGGAAACTTTAGTGGGCAGAATTTTTCTAGAGATGCATCAACTGTAAATAGTACAATGGAGGATTATCTTTGAATCATTGCAACACCCATGGAAAAACTGAATGGTGACAGGGTGAAAGATGCATTAACTGTAAATAGAACAATGGATGATTGATTAGCTTTGAATAAATGCAACACCCATGTAAGAACTATAGTTACAGAGCTAGTGTTAGAAAGTAAAGATGAATACATTTTGTACTTATTCATAGGTGCCACATTTATTCACTTACTGATTTATTCATGCTCAGTGCTACATACAAAAGGTGAGTGCAGGTAAAATATTTTCCTGGTGGGCATTCTAAGATAAGGAACTTCTCCATCTTCCAGTGGTCTTGGTAGCAGCGGGCTTCACTTTGACCGTTATGGGCGTCTCTGGACCACAGCCATCAACCCTTTCACCATAATTGCTGGCCAGCCGGACCGACGAAGTGCCCATCTTCCTCCACCGGAAGAAGCTCTTCCTCTTGTCGGGCTGCTGCTTCTCCATCTGAGCCTGCAAAGAGTGGCACAAACTATGCAGCCTGGCCACCTCCTCCCGCAGCCGCCGTACCTCTGCCTGCTGGGCAAGCTTCTCCGTCACCTCGCGCTTCGACAGGCTGCGCGTAGCGAGGTCGTGGCCGAGGCCGAGGCCGGGGCTCCGGCCGCCACCAATGGAGCCAGACCAGTCTAGGTGCGGGCTGACGACCTTGGCCTGCTGGGAGAAGAGAACCCGGATCACAGCCCGGACGGGAAGCCGTTCATTGTGAGCGGCGTGGAGGGCCGCCTCCGGCGACAGTTTCCGGCAGTCGATCATTCGGCATAGGGCCTTCTTCTCCGGCTTGGAGGTGGCTGGGTGCGCCTGCCAAAATTGCTTTAAGAGTTAATCTCCTTGGCGGCCATATCCTACCGAAATCTCCTCCACCACATCAAAATTTCTTATATATCAGCATTCATCGTTTATTTCGTCTATTTCAAGCTCGGATAGAGGGGCATTGGCGTAAAAAATCGGCACCCAGCTATCAAAGCTATTTTACGATTTTAAACTGGTCTTAGTTTAAGATTTAGGTTCCAAATACCTTTTCTCGAATCACAAATCAAGAGTAAGATGAATATACGCATGGTTTAATGTTTAGAACTGTATATATGAGTAATTCATTTCTTGCCCACACTTACAATGTAAACTATTTTCTTTCTCCAACCAATGTTGGATATATATCTGAACTATATAGTTGTAAATTCTCAGCATGTACGACTTTAGAAAAATTTTAAAGAAGTCGCCAAAAAATCTCAGTTTGTAAAAATACAATTAGTTTCCAAATTTAATGTGTAATTATTTTCAGTATAACCATCACAGGGTTTTTTTTATTGAGATTACCTTAAGATAGGTGTCGATGGCCCTGTACAGGCCATCATCGGTAGCCCTGGCATGGCCAGGAAGAGCTCCGGCCAGAGCCATGAACTCCTCCAACACCAAGTTCCCATCCAAGGCCACCTCCGCCATGTAACAGTCCACCAGCTTCGCCACCTTCACCACGGCGCCGCCTCCCCTCGCCGCCTCGTCCATACCCACAAACCTCCTCACCAGCCTCACGACCAGCTCCACGTCCAACAATGTGGCGCAGGTGTGGCTGAACGCCGGTATCATCAGCTCCTTCAAGCTGGCCTGGTCCAGTTGCCATGCCACCCTCTTCTCCAGCTCCTCCCGGTACGCCGGCGCCGCGGACACCATGTTGGCCGTGCGGAGGAGCCGGAGGAGGAAGTTGCACGTCACCGAGTCCTTCTCCGGGGGGAGCACCCCCACCAGCGTCTCCACGAAGAACCTCTTCTTTATCCAAGATATTGTCGCGCTCTCCGGCGACGCCGTCGTCGAATTCTCGGGCATACCGCGGGAGGAGAGGTCCAGCAACCACTTGGAGGCGTACTGGGAGATGATGGAGCCGATGAGATCGGGCCGCACCCCCTTGGCTTTGATGCCGGCGAGGGTCTTGACGAAGCAGTCGAGGTCGAGGATGCACGTGTCGTTAAAACAGCAATACTCCACAGCAAATGTGGCCGGCGGCAGAGGTTGCGTCACGTCGCTGGATTCCGACAATGCGGCGCCGTTCTTGTTGTTGGTGGGCATGGATACGATGGGTCTCATAGTGTATGGCACCTAGAAGAATTGAGCAGCTTGTTGCACTAAGAGGCATTGTAGCTAGCTCTATGCAGAAAGAGCTAAGATTGTTAATTATCGGTGACCTGTTAGGATCAGGACTTGGGGATAGCATTGGCAGCTAGTGAAACGCCATTTAGGTAGTTATAAGTTTCAATCAACGTTTGCAACGTTAGGATAGATAATAAAGATTACAGTTTTATACAGTGATAAACAAGAGACTGACACGAAATTAAAATGGTTGTCTACTTCAATAGAATTCCATCGAACCCAATTTAGCTGTTTGCATATCAGTGCGAGTTAAATAGTAGGTGAAAAAAGGACTGGTTTTTTATGTTTGTGGTGTGCGACGACCTGGTAGGAAGGACGAAGAGGACGAGGGAGTGATAGAGAAGGCTCTGTCTGGTGCATGGTGGAAGAGACAGAAGGTATAATTGCAATATTCCTTCTCCGATGGCGATGATACATGGATCACCACACCCTTCTCAGCCATTTACACATTCCTTTCCACAAACATGAAACCTTTCTTTCTCTAATGTGTATATGAGCGTATCTTACAGGATTAAAATATCCTTCCATTCTGTCTGTTTATTGCCAGTCTGCATGTACATAATGCAGTGGAGAGGATTTACAAATTCTGACCTCACGTTTGATCTGTGAGCTAATCATATATAGAATGACCACTTTGCAAAATGTTTGCTATTTATATATATATATATATATATATATATATATATATATATATATACACACACACCTTTACTACAAATCAATCTTAAGTGAGGTTTAAATAAAATTGAACAGTTTATATTAGACGTCACACATCTCACAAAGGGAAGAAGAGTCTTCACCCAACGATTCGATTTCTCAAAGCTTGCAAAAACTTGCACGAACATTTCGTAATGAGAGAGCCAAAAAGTTATAGCCGCTTGATTTACTGTTTCATCAACAGTTCCAAAACAAAATAACATAAAAATGGTGTTTCATCTAGCATAAAATTTTTACAATAATTGGTAAAATCGATCAAACATATTTTGAAATAAAATGGCAACGATAGAAGGAAGTATTGTTATTGTTTTATCTACAGAAACAAATAAGAAAGGGATATGATATTTTCTCCATGTTTGCTCATTGTTAAAGAAGAAAGATTCATTTGAAGGTAACCCTTTAACACTGCCTGCCTCGGTACTAATATTTTTCTCTGCTGAGATATGAAGCTTCTTCCAACCCCAATCACGAGCACTTCCTCTCTGCAGTATTCCTACATTCAAGCAAAAAAAAAAAACGAAATTTACACTGCAGTACTAGCTAGTTGAAAATTCAGGGATTAATTTCATGATTATGCAGATGATCAGGGCATATGCCGTCTACCGATTCATTTATTTTTTATATTCTTATTTAATCTCGGGCAAGCATCTACTGGATATACGAAAAAAAGGGAGCAAGCAGTAGGACTTCCGGCCCAAATTAATATTTATAAATATAATTAATTATTGCAACAAAGAGTATAATTAATTATTACTCAACAGTTGAACTGGTAATTGAGAAAGGAATTACGAACAACTTGCCTGCCCGGTCCGCAGTGTGATCACAATTCGAAGTAAAGAGATATGATCGGAAAGATGCAGATCATGCAATGGGTAGAAAGAAAACTAGGAGAGAAGGGAGAAAATAACAAACCTGACAAGAAGAGGAACGACAGACCAACAAAAGATCCAATTCATGCATGCATAAACAGAACATTAACAAGGAAGTGGAAGAAATTTAGAGACGCTCGCATGCATGAAAATAAAAAGAATTGAAATTGGAAGACAAACGGCACGAAGAAGAACGAAGAATACAAAATAGATAGGCTCCAATCCACATGAAACAAAAAAGAGATTAGAGTAAAATTATTGTTGGTTTTATCTTACATTTACATTTGTGGTAATTGATATTGATGACTTATATATAGGCTAATGAAAAAATTTTATTCCATGAATTAGGTTTCGGATTAAGAGAGACTAGTGACACCTCTTGGATTAAGAGAGGTTCTTCAATCAAAAAAGGTTTGTGATACTTCTTAGATTAAAATAGGCCCATAACACTGGTTGCAAGTCGACTTTGATATTTACCTAGGTTGATAGTGAAAGTCTCTTTCTTACATTGATTGTTGAAGTCTTTTTCAATTGGATTAAGAGAGAAAGCTTATGATTACTATTGTAAATTGACTTTGGTATTTGCATATGTTAATTACAATTTAAGGGGAGTTCATAGGTTTCACCTTATAATTTAAGGGGTAGAAGTCTCTTCCTTTAATTGGATTAAAAGAGATTTATGACACCTAAAGTAAGTTTGGTGTTTGCCTATGTTGATTATAATTTAAGATAAGTTTATGGGTTTCACCTTATAATTTAAGGAAAGTTTGTAAGGTGTGATATGTGGGTTATGTCTCATGAAAAAAAATTGTCAGTTAATGATAATTTAATGGTCACGTGATGTGTGATGATGATAGTGATGCGATAGTTTTGAGATTATATAATGTGTGAATGAGAGATTGTTGAGTTTATCAATAATGTTGATAATTTGTATATAAGTTACTAGGAAAACTTTACTCCTCGACAGATTTACACTCTTGGGATAGTTAAGAGAAAACCTCCACTTAATCTATAGGTCTACCGAAGTAGAGTTTATTCTTTGGTAAGAAGGTATATGTCTTTTCAATTAGAGTTTGTTATCTAGTTAGAGATTGTGGCTGTTCACAATTAGATGTGTTTCCCAATTATAAATTATTGATTTCGTTTTATTAGAGTTTGCCAAGTGATGAAGATTATCTGGGTTTGTCTGATGTGAAAGGGAGAACATGATGAGTGTTTTTTTTATTCCTTGTATTCCACTATTGATTGGTGAAGATATTATTGTATATCAAGGGTTTATTGTGCACTCTTGATTAAGATGTGTACCCAATATATGTTATAGTGGATGGTTTGTCGTTTATTTGTATATTTTTTGGGTTCCATGCTAAATTAGTGTTTTCTCTATCTTTTATACTTTATTATTTTATCTTTTCAAATATAAAACAAGAATGCAATGAAAATTTCCAACAAATAGGTTACTGAGCCCTCCCCCAATAATAAAAAGAATGATAAAAATAGTAAAGAATAAGAAGATTTGATGCTAGCAGAAAATTGTTCATAAGCAAGAGAAACTTTGCGACTGCAAAATCTAGTTACGAATTAGCAATAAAGAATAATAATAAAAATACTAAAAAATAAAGTTTATATCTAAAACTATATAATGTGTGGAGTATGTTTGAAACTTATTAATAATATATATTAAGAATATGCAAATTAATTTCAAAATTATTACTATATTATTTTGAAATATAAATAATTATTATTTATTTAATTTTAATAAAAAAATAATTGTATACAAATTTTAGAAGTAATTTTAATTCTAATAAGTAAAAATTGAAATAATTAAATGGATTTATTTTTAAAGATTTTTAATCTGAAAAGAATTATACTCTGATTTTTTTAATAATAACGAAAAATTGTAAATAAATAAATATATTAAATATGTAAAAAATTAAATTAAATATATATTATTAAGTAAACTTTTAATTTGTTAGTACAATTAAATTTTATTAATATTTTTAAATTTTAATTTGGGCAGAATTATATCTAATGCTTTCTTAATAATAGTACATTATTATTATTTTAAAATTAAATAAATATTAATGGGTTCATTAAACAAGGGATGCTTATTGGTTGGGTTTGGTTGCCTAAACTAAATTTATAAACCAAAATCAATCATTTACTGTTTAATTTTATACCTTTAATATCAAACCTAACTATTTACCCCGCAAAACCAAAATGGTCCATATTTATTAAACGGGTATTCATGTATTTGAAAAAAATATTTACATTATATAATGATAATATATGTTCTAAAAGATAAAATTGATGATTAAATTTGTGAAAATTTTTTTACACCAAAAATGGTATTTAACACTGAATCTATGGTAAATCAACATTACATAGGCTAGTGACATTGAACAGATTTTCATGTGAATGTCATTTACTGTTACACTCCCCCATCGTCGTCCTCAATTGAACAAGTTTTTATTGGCCATTACTATCTTCTCCTTCCTTGCAATTGTAGGAATGCTAACAAGATAAAAAATTTTTAAAACTCCACAATATATGCTGACACTATATACCTTAACAAGAGTCATTTTTAAATTCCTTCAACCAACTCTTCTTCTACATCACCAGAGGACTCTTCGGCCTGGACTGTTTGAAACCTTTCACCTGTCACCCATTTTTTGAATCGTAGTTTTTGAAAGTGGGAAAGAAAGGGAAGAAAGAAAAAATGGGAAGCTACGAAGCTAAGTCTTCTACCCTTACCCCCCACACCTTGGTCTAATGCTCCCTCTTTCCCTCCCATTTCACATCACTGTACTAGAAAATTTTAATTTGGGCAGAATTATAGGTTAATATTTTTAATAATAATAATATATTATTATTATTATTTTAAAATTAAATAAATATTAAGGGGTTCATAAAACTAGAGATGCTTATTAGTTGGGTTTGGTCGGTGTTGCCTAAACTAAATCCACCATTAAACTAAATTTATAAACCAAACCAATAAGCATTAAACCATTTAAACTCAATCATTTAATATCAAACCTAACCATTTACGGGACAAAACCTAAATGGTCTATATTTTTTAAACGGGTATTCATGCATTTGAAAAATAAATATTTACATTATATAATAATAATAAATGTTTTAAAAGATAAAATTGAGGATTAAATTTGTGAAAACATTTTTACACCATAAATGGTATTTAACACTGAATCTACGGTGAATCAACATTACATAGGCTAATGGGATTGAGCAAATTTTCACGTGAATGCCATTTACAACACTCCCCCATCTTCCCCTTCCTTGCCCTTGTAGGAATGCTAGCCAGATAAATTTTTTAAAAAAACTCTCCAGTACATGTAGACACTATATACCTTAACAAGAGCCATTTTTAAACTCCTTCAACCAATTCTTCCTCCACATCACCGGAGGACTCCTCGGCTTGGACTGTTTGAAATCTTTCACCTGCCACCCATTTTTTGGGTTGTAGTTTTTGAAGGTGGGAAAGAAGGGGAAGAAAGAAAAAATGGGAAGCTATGAAGCTAAGTCCTTAACCCTTATCCCTCACACCTTGTTCTAATGCTCCCTCTTTCCCTCCCATTTCACACCACTATATCAGGAAATGTAATAAATGGAAGGAATGGACCCAACATGTAAATTTGATTTGCTATATTTAATTTTAACCGGTCAACTGGATTCACTTTCTGGCTAACCTACAATGGAAAAAATATTTTAAAAATATAAATGAGATATTTTATAATTTTATTAATAAATATTAGTTTATAAAATTAAATATTAAGTAGCGAACATGGGTCACTTTATTAACAAACCCAACTATTTATAACAGGATAATTATTTTTCTCAAACAAAATTCTATTATTAATTATTTAAAATTATATCATTTGACTACAGTAAGATCATATTTTGCAATCCCTACATAAGATAAAGAAAGGCTGAAAAAGTAGATAGGGTTTGAGTCGATGGCAACGCAAAAAAAAAAAAAAAAAACAAAACGCGAAAATCGAACTGGTAAAAAAAAAGTTAGAATCGGGCCGATCCAACCGATTCAAGCAAATAATCGGTTCAGCCGCCGCCCCGCCGCCGCCGGTTAATCCCCAGCTTTACCCGCCGCCGTGGGCGCTGCCGGAGATGCCAGCCGACGGCGACCAACCGCCGCCAAAACCGCAAACTTTCCCTTCCATCCCATGAGGCTATTCTCCCCTCACCTACCCTCCTCCGCCGCCGCCATGGCCTCTCGCTTTCAGGTAATAATTACTTCCGACTCGCCTTTCACCCAAATCGATAAGCTCTTGACATGCTTCTATCTTTGTCAGTATCGCGGCCGGAATTTTCGGGGGAGTGGGTACTCGCAGCAATGGGGCGATGGCGGCAAGGGTTTTGTCAGTGGCGATTCGCATTACCAGGCGGTAGGGCAGGCGAACTACGAGTTCCGGCATGGGGAATTGGGAAGCGGTGGTTTCGATCATGGGGGAGTTTCAAGGCAGTCTTCCCACCCGGGGGGAGTTTTCTTTCAGCGGAGACAGCCGCTCCGGCCGCCGCAACGACGGGACGATCATCGGAGCTGGAGGTTTGTGGTGCCCCGTTCTCCGGCTTCTTGGGGTGAGTGTGGGGGGAGGTACATCGAGGTCTTTGTTGCGGAGCTATCAATTTTTCATGCGCATTATGTTGCTATTGTTGACATGTGATAGGTCATGATTTTCACATTGTTATTGTGATCATGGTTTTGTTTGGCTTCATTTGATTTTCATGTGTTAATTGGTTGCTACACAAATGATTTATGCTGATTGTTATATTGGTGTTTGATGCATTCGCATCATTGTGTGACAACTCATTAGGCTATTAATTAATTCTTGCTGATAATTGTTAAACTGGAAAGTGTTGGCATTGGCTATCTATGCGGTAATCAATTAATGTTTGATAAGAAATTTGTTCATCGGACTGCCAGTATGTTCAATCTGTTTGCAAATTAGAAGAGGCCGATTTCGTGGGTATGGATATTTTTCTGCCTATTTGTATAAAATCTATTTGCAAATGAGAAGAGGCGGATTCCGTTGAAATGGTCTATTTTCATGTCCTATAATTGGTTGTCGCATAGGTACGTGTTGCTGTCAGTAAGCAGAGAAGTACTGTGTATGTGAACACAAGCAACTTTAAGAAGTCTTGGTTCGCTTTGGCATGTGATAAATTAACACTATTTTTTATGCCAATTGTTCTTTGGGTGCTTTTTTTATGCTTCCATTACTTCTTGTATTTGAAATTTAATTAAGACAAGTCTCTTATGTGACAATCGATAAGGATAGCCCTTCTCATATGGGAAGGTGATCAACTTTCAAAGATAGGATTAACTGTCCCCGCTCATGAGGATAGTAGAACACTTCTCTTGATGCGAATGGGTTGCAAAGTAAATAACTAATTTATTACATGCCTGTATAACTAGATTACTTTTTACTCATTTGACAATCAACAGGCATACACAAAGAGCTAGCTGTACTTTGGCTGTGTGAAGGCTATAAACTTTAAAAATTATGTGGGCGGGTGATAGCATGCTTTACCTACATGAAAACCAATTAGAAATGTGAAGAGTGTTCTTATACATGTAGCATTTCTCTTTCTTCTTCTGCTTTGTATTAGTTATTTCGCATTTATCTTTCTTCTGCTTTTTCTCTCCTTTGTTTTGTGTTTGCTGTCTGAACTCTGCATAGGTATAAATACTGGTCACAATTTGTCATATTTTTCTTAACTAATTCTGTATAGAGAGATTTGTTGTGGTGTCATACAACATTTTGGCCGATTATCTTGCAAAGGATCATTGCCGGCGGCTTTACTACCATATTCCACCTTATATATTAAACTGGGAGTGGCGAAAGAAAAATATTTTGTTTGAGCTAGGTTTATGGGACCCTGACATTATGTGCTTTCAGGTAGTTACTGATTTTCTCCCTTTATGGTCTTATGTGATCTCATAAATCTATTTGTTTTTACTATTTATGCAGCATATACATGGTGCCCTATTCATTTTTCTTCTTCTTTTTCTTTCTTATATA